>JAUMHI010000034.1:18747144-18761651 GCA_032359435.1 Enteromius unitaeniatus
GAGCTGTATGCCAAAATCATCAATATTAAAACAATAAAAGGCTTGAACTACTTCAGTTGTGTGTAATGAATCTAAAACATATGAAAGTCTAATGTTTATCAGTACATTACAGAAAATGTTAATGCAATACATTGGAACAGCAGGACTAGGATATTAGAAACAAATTGGAAACTGAAAGGGAAATATTAAATATTTCCAGTTTTCTTTATTCTGCTTCCCAAATTAATTGTAGGAGAAAAAGGAAACTGGAAATGTAGGGAAACATATCTAAATAACATGTAAACCATTCCTAATGTTGAAAAAAAAATGGGAATAAATGAAAATGCAACTGAAAAACTGTATAATTTACAGGTGCTGGTCATATAATTAGAATATCTTCAAAAAGTTGATTTATTTCACTAATTCCATTCAAGAAGTGAAACGTGTATAATGTATACATTCATTGCACTCAGCCTAATATGTTTCAAATGTTTATTTCTTTTAATTTTGATTATTATAACTGACAACTAATGAAAACCCCAAATTCAGTATCTCAGAAAATTAGAATATTACTTAAGACCAATACAAAGAAAGGATTTTTAGAAATCTTGGCCAACTGAAAGGTATGAACATGCACAGCACTCAATACTGAGCTGGGGCTCATTTTGCCTAATTACTGCAGCAATGTGGCATTCGATCAGTCTGTGGCACTGCTCAGGTGTTATGAGAGCCCAGGTTGCTCTGATAGTGGCCTTCAGCTCTTTTGCATTGTTGGCTCTGGCATATCGCATCTTCCTCTTCACAATTAAGGTCAGGCAGGTTTGCTGGCCAATTAAGAACAGGGATACCATGGTCCTTAAACCAGATACTGGTAACTTAGTCTTGTTGGAAAATGAAATCTGCATCTCCATAAAGTTGGTCAGCAGCAGGAAGCATGAAGTGCTCCAAAACGTTCTGGTATACAGCCTTGTGTGACCTTGGACCTCAGAAAACAGAGTGGACAACACCAGCAGATGGCATGGCACCCCAAACCATCACTGACTGGAAACTTTACTCTGGACCTCAAGCAACGTGAACCTCTCCTCTCTTCCTCCAGACTCTGGGGTTTTATATATATTTTATATGTGCTCTTTTTAGAAAATATTTGAGTCTAAAAACTTCTTACACCAAGAGTTATTTTTAACCTTGTTACCACAATATCAAAAGGAAAACAGAAATTATTACTGATCTCACACTGGGTTCTTTAAAGCGTTTTAATCATGTTTTCATAAGTGTCATGTTTTCTTAGCATTTATGCCAGCAAGAGTTTTTGGAGAAAAAAATAATACTAAAAATGTCAATTCTGTTACACTATTGTTTCCATTGTTAGTCTACCCAGGTAACAGAGTTGACAGTGACAGACGGGGACACCAAATATATATATATAGTAAACATTTGAAGTGGATTAAAACCTTTTGTCAACATTGTCCTAAAATCTAAAACCAAAATGTTGGACAAACTTTGATTAACTTTTCTTATCCACTTCAAATGTTCACTATGTGCATATATATATCTACATACAGAGAGAGAGAGAGAGAGAGAGAGAGAATAAAAATATTTTTCAATTATTATTATTATTAAAAAAAAAAAGTAAATAGAAGGTAAGGGGGAACTATGAATGTAACTGTGGAAATAGACAACAATATAAGAAATGGAAATCAATGTGGGAAGGAGAATAATAGAAGTATAGAAATTAGAGTATGGTAAATTAATATGTGTGTGTATGTAGTATAAATGTGAAATAGTATGTAAAATCTGAAATGGGTATAAAGGTAGAAAGAGATTTCACTACATACTATAACATACTGCTCTATTATAATATGTCAGGTGAATCATTTCTCCATATGTAAGGTAATATGTAAGTTTTTGATTTCTTTCAGCACGTCCATCAGTGAGAAAGCATGTTATGTTTTATGATGAATGTCGTCAGTCAGCAGGCGGCCAGGCTACATTACAGCTGTCGACGGTTTGTAAATAGCTTTCAGAGGAGCGTATCTTTCCCACTGGGAAGTGTTTTTCTTGCAAGATCAAGGCTGGTTGGTGCTTGATGGCCTGAGGGAACATTTACAACCCAGCCTTTCTCTGCAGTAACTTAAAGATGCAATTTAGTTTTAACACTGTTGCTGTGACGACTGGCTCCAGAGCGGCTTTTGAGCTTACAGTGACCATGAGCCAAACCAAACCAAACCAAACCCACACTCCAAAAGGCGTTTATTTCTTCATGTTTACATACCTTCACACACATCAGCCTGTTCAAACTATTACAAATACCAATCAGTGCAGTAGTCAGCATGAAGAACACGCAGACAGAAACAAAAAGCACATCTCATGCAGAGAGCAGTTTAGATGTTGATGAGAGCCACCGCCTCGGGAAACTGCTTTACTGCCTGCTTGCTTTTGTTCTGATGGCCCTGAGATGCTTTATGGAGGATGGTGATAGATCTTGACTGCCAGGATGACCTCCAAAAAAGTCATTCAGTGTGTCAGTTACTGCCTTTTTATTATCGGAATGAAGAAAACTCCACAGAATGAGAATTTAGTTAGTGCTGTCTGGGATATTTTGAGTAATAAATTGCTCAAGGCCTGCAAACACGTCAAGAGAAATGAGACATCCGTCCAATCCCAGCGGAGCTTCACTCATCCAGTGATTCACAGCTCAGCGTTCAGGACCCGAAGTTACAGAAATAAAATAGTGAAAATTTGATCTAGAAATCAATAAGAAAACATGATTAGGCTGCGTTTAGCACCGCAAAGACAAACCTTTACACACACAGCTGTTATTTAAAAAAAAATAATGTTCAATCCAGCTGGCCATGAAAATGTTGTTTTATATATATATATATATATATATATATATATATACATACTATACAATGTAAGTTATATATTAATTAATTATATTAATTAATTCCATTTTCAATTCATTTTAACAACATGTTTACATTTACATTACAAATTGTTTAGATATTTTCTTTCCCTACATCTCTTGTTTCCTTTCTTCTCCTCCAATAAGAGAAGGAAATCTTTCCAGTTCCTTTTCCTCTCCATTTCCAATTTATATCTAAAATCCTAATTTTCTTCTCTTCCAATGTATTGCATTAAAAATGTATTAAAAACAACAATAATACACACACACACGACAACATTTTCATTGCCAGCTGCACAAATATATCAGAAAGTTTGTTAATATTATTATAAATTAACAATATATGAATTACAATACATAAAGTGTATTATATATTATGAATTTTCTTATTTATATATATATATATATATATATATATTTAATAAATAAAATATATAAATTCATATATATATAAATTATCATGCTGTTCAAAATAAATGTTACAACTTTCAGAACAATAGATAGATGGGTAGATTTTCTTGCTTATTTCTTTTTTTTTTATTCTTTGTAGTCTTTTACCTCATTTTTAACCTGTTTAGTCAAACTAAACCTTTGGTTAGTGATCTGTTCTTTTGTTTGTTCATTAATTTTTAATCTTGCAAACAATAAGGGAATGAACTGTGACTAATATGACATCTTTACTAATGCCAAGTATATGTTTAGGTCCAGTTGTTCTGAGAATAAAACACTAGTGTCCTCTAGTGGAGAATATTAAATAATGCAGTGGACTCTCAATCTAAAGCATTGCATTACGATGAACAACAGTATGGATCTTCAGAGGTGTCATTTAAATATATTTAAATATGCATAACTTTTAGGTATGCAAATTCAAATATGTAAAGCTGCTTTTGTCATGGGAACATTTTACCATTTTCTTGTAATATATGTACTGAACTCTGTTCCTGTTTGAGTAAAGTCAAAACATCTGTAAAGCACAATATATTATTCTTTACAAAATAAAAATAAAAATAACAAGACTTACTTTGGGGATTATACATTTTGTGTCTTTTAGGTATTTTTTTTAATTTTAGGCTAATACAATTATTGATTAAGTAGGATCATAGATGAAATTATAGGATGATGTAATACTTTGTAATTCAATGTTTTTTTCCCCCTACAAGAAACATGGTTTGAATAAAGCCAAGGCCTGACCATAGGAATGACAAAGAGAAGTCTCGGTGTTTATTGGGAAATGTAGTTCGGTCAGTGCTGATAAAAGTAGTAAACATTACCCCGCCCATTATATTCACAATACCATCCAGAGAGATTTTATAATCTCTGATGACATTTATGCAAGTGTTTCGTAAGTAAACCTTTTATAGCTGGCTTTTATTTTAACATTTCCACAGCGGCAGTCAAACACAAAACACAGGAAGAATGCGTATCCGCCCCTTTCTGAGTTCACGCACCCGCTCAACTACATTTCCCAGAATTCCCTGCTGGCTGTACGCGCTAATGTCACCGACAATGCATTGTGGGAGTCGTAGTTTACACTGGCCGTGCCAGATTGTTGCCTGACGTCTGGAGGAGCATTATACATGAGGATCTCTGCAGAGGGAAGTCCATCATAGACATGAAAATAGAGGCCAGGTAATCTTGCTTTTCTTACAAATTATACAAAAACACACGTCCACGTGGAATCTAGAGTGTGTATAACGATTAAATCCGAAGGTAAAGCGGACTTTGCCGTTTGCGCAAAGGACAGAAACGCCAGCATTTTATAGCTGCGTTGGTGGTTTTTATGTGAAGCAGCTAAACGACCCGATTCTCTGGCTTTTTATAGATCCTCAACACTTGTTTAGTTTCATTTCTGATGTCAGGTGTGGTAGTTAGGATGTGAATGTTATATATTGGACCACATATGCAGAAACAGCACAGTTTTCACATATCAAGACATGAAAAATAAACCGGCCTCTATTATGCCGCAATATTTAGGATGTATGTTCTGCGGGAATGCCACGTCAATTTTAACTCGATATTAAAGCATAAACACACGAATACATGCCGCAGATTCGATGTAATTATGCAACATGGGCGCTGTTGAGTCATTGTCCAATCAGAGGCCAGATTAATGTGGCAAAGCTACAAAATAACAAAAGACAACGTGGAGTTACATACTGCTCACACTGTGTAACACACACAAGTCACATCTGTTTAACAATACATGATCAAATATAACACCTCAACGAATGTCAGAGATTTAGGACTGAATGGAGCTGTCAAAATCATGTGGCCAGCCATATGCTGACACTCCATCAGTTTCTGTGTGCTGAAATGAAAGTGTTATCTGTGCTTGTGTGCGTTGCTTTTAACCCTTAAAACACCACAGGTAAACATTGAACTAATAGATTTCACCATACCTCCCAGCTGATTAAACAGTACGTTTTTCTTGTGCTTTTTTATTCATAAAATGTTGTATAAAAATATGTCGATGTTATATTATTAACAAACGGTCAGAATATAGATAGGAATAGAATTGTAAAGACTGGTGCCTCTGATGTGGATAATTAAAATGTAATGCAAGAAAAATCTCAAAGTCATTCAAAGTCTGTCGTTTTTCTCTTTTAGGCGTGTTTGAGGTTTTGGAAACATGTCCAAGAAAAGGGGCAGGTGAGTGCTACAGTGCTATGGTATTTTGATATATGATGACGCTGCAGGGATGCCAGTATGTGTGCAACATGTAAATAGCATATTGAATTAATTTGCACATTGTTTTAAAGGTATAGTGCACCTAAAATTAAAATGAGCTGAAAATGTATTCACCCTCAGGTCATCTATGATTCTTCTTCAAACAGTTTTGGAGAAATGTAGCATTACCTCTCCTGCTCATCAGTGGATGCTGTGGAGTGAATGGGTGCCATCAGAATGAAGCCAATCAGCTGATCCACACTGCTCCGGTCCATCAGTTAAAATCTTGTGAAGTGAATAAAAGAGTTTCTTGTGGATTATTGTGATGATTTTATCAGCTGTTTGGACTCTCATTCTGACGGCACCCATTCACTCCACAGCATCCACTAATGAGAAAGTGATGCAATATGCTACATTTTTCCAATTCAGTTCTGACGAAGCAACAAACTAACATACATTTTAGAGGGCATGCAAATTTTCATTTCTGGGTGAGCCATTACTTTGAATCATTGACTAATAACTTTAAAGTGTGCGTCTCATTGGCTATCAGTAAACTGGATTATATACCACATTGCTTTCCAGATATATGTTTCCGTATTTGCCCACATTGGTTGACCAAAAATATCCACCATATAGTCCAAAATTGACTATTTTTGCACATGCTTAGATTACCAGCGAGCTGATAAGAATATTTTGGTAGCTGGCCGGATTATGCTGTGACATTTCCAGGAATGTGTTTTGAGCGTTAGAAATGTAGACAGACATGACAGACAGACAGACAGTGACAGACGCAGACCGGTGGAAATGAATGATTAAACTGAGCTCTGAACTCTTGTGCTTGACTGAGTTAAGCAGTTGTGAGAGGCTGGGAGTTTTATTTAAAGGTCAGCCACGTGGGTACTGTATAATTTGGGAAAAGTTGCTAGTTATTCTTCATCTCACGTGAGGGAGTAGACAACTTTTTCAACATATTTGGCAGTATTTATATCTATTAGATGCCTGTAGAGTCAGTGTGAACCCTATTTTTGATCTATAATTAAGACAAATATAGTGTGGGAATTGTTTTGGAATAGGTTGGATTGTGAAAAGTGGCTGTTACAGATCAGAAGTGAGCCAGGTGGTTGAAAAATCAAAGGAATTTGTAAGGTCAGCAAGTTTGATGAAAGATTATGAAGATAAATGCATTTCGTTTAGAATAATGTACACTTTGATTCGTCGTTTTGGGTCAGTAAGATACCAAGGCTGCATTTATGTGATCACAAATACAGTGAAAACAATAAAATATGGTGATATATGATTTTATATATATATGTTTTGTATGTAAATATATTATAACATGTCATTTAGTGTCACATGATTCTTCAGAAATCTTTCTGATATGCTGATTATTACTGTATTATTAATACTGTGCTTCATATTTTTTGTGGAAATTGTGATGCATTTGGTAAAGGATTTTTTTTGATTAATAGAAATAAAAAAAAAAACTGTATTTATTTGAAATAGTAATCTTTTGTAACAGGATAAGTTACTGTGTCACTTTTGTTCAATTATATACATCCTTGAAGAATGAAATTATGATATTAATATTTATAATTCAAGAGTTTATTTTCAAAATAGTTTTTTGTGCATTTTGTTAGTTAGCTAGTCTTTTTTAGTTTTTTTTTTTGCCTATTCAAAACAAGCCTACTGCAGTTTGATTGAGATTATTTGTAACGCACAATGCAAAATTGTTACAAATAGATTTGTCTGTTTTTGCTAATGAACTCTTCAATTATAGATTCATAATTATTAAATAATTAAATTCTAATTAATATATTAAGTTATTTTATATGATGTAATTATTATGATTTAGGAAAAATGATCAGTTTTGTGTTTCAGTATCACGACTACTTGTGTTATGACTGCTTTTGACTAATGCACAGTACTTGTATCTGTTACATATGCATTTGATATGTTTCAAGAGAGAATGCTGTGCAGTATAAAAAAATCGATCAAATCATAGTCATAAGCTTTGAGCTGTAATACAATCCTCGATTAGCACGCCGCCAGACTTAATGCAGCCCATTACGTTCCTGTTTTGGTCTGCTCTGCAGGAAGCGCAGCAGTGGTGAGCTGAGCGACAGTCTCACACCAGATCCCAACAACCTCCTGGGCCGACGGATCCAGCACAGCTGGAGGGAGAAGGGCGCTCTGACCAAGTGGAAGGGCACAGTGCTGGACCGCCTCAGCGTCAACTCCTCTCTGTTCATGGTCAAGTACGACGGCTTCGACTGCGTCTATGGCATCGAGCTTTTTAAGGACGAGAGAGTCTCTAACCTGCAAGTTCTTACAGAGAAAGTGGGTGAGTAGGTGGATCTGTTTGTGAACAGGAAACATGCCAGAGACAGGAAGTAGCGTATGTGCAAAGTTGAGCAGTAGTATTTATAGTGCATGAATATATTTCCTGATAATTAATCATGATACTAAACATCGTGGGCTACTTTAGGTAAGAATATGTGTGGCCACAATTTCACAATATAAGTAATTCTGTATTCCAGTAATGGCATGAAGCCAGTTTTTAATACTTTTATTCACCAAGGTTTCATTAAAGGATTAGTTCACCCAACAATTTATATCACGGTATTTTTTTTGTAATTATAATATACGGTATTTATTTTACGACTGGGTGTTAACCACCTTTACTACTGATTGAGAGAGGAAAATGCTGCAGTATACTGACTTAGAATGCCATATTTTACTGTCACTGACTTTTTTGTAACGTTATTGGTCTATACCTGATCTATAGCCACTTTTAAACAAAGGTAAGTTCATCCATAAAAAGAAAATTTGCCTGTCTTTTACGCACCTTTGAAGCATCCTTAGTGTATGTGACTTTAATCTTTCAGATGAATACATTCAGAGTTATATAACAGATTGTCCAGGTCCCTCCAAGCCTTTCAGTGTATGTGAGCAAGTTGTTTGTTGTCAACGGTTTAGAGGATGTGAAATAAACACATGCATCATCGCATTTCAACCCTCATAATAATCAGAAATGTTTCTTGAGTAGCACATTAGAATAAGTTCTGAAGGATCGTGTGACAGTGAACACTGAAGTAATGATTATCACAGGAATGAATCACAATTTCTGTATATTACAATATAGAGCAGTTGTTTTAAATTGTTAGAATATTTCACAATATCACTTTTACTTTGTTTTTGATTCAATAAATGCAGCCTTGATGATCAGAAGAGACATCTTTTGACGTCACATGAAAAGGTTTTAACTGTTGAACAGTAGTGTAGTAACTTTCTATTCATTAAATAATCCTGTAAAATTATGTCATGCTTTCCACAAAAATGTGAATCTGCAGAACTCTTTTCAACATTGATAATACATTTTTTTTTCTTAAGCAGCAAATCAGTATATTAGAATGATTTCTGAAGGATCATGTGACACTGACTGGAATAATGATGCTGAAAATACAGCTTTGAGTGCAGGAATAAATTACATTTTAAAATATATTACAGTAGAAAACACTTGTAATAATTGTGATAATATTTCACAGTATTAGTGCTTTTTTGATCAAATGAATGCAGCCTTGGCGAGCAGAAGAGACTTGTTTAAAAAAAAATTATGTAATGTAATCTGTTTTTTTTAATATGTCTAAACATATATTTGGTATTATTATTATTTTAATGCTATCTAAAACACACACATGCAAACAAACTCTTACCTACCACAAATTTTGGAACAGTATTGTAGGTGATTATAGTATTGCTGTTTTGGCTGGACATACAACCATAGCTTTTTACCAGGTTAAAATCACTGTAAAACTTCAATATGCACATTTTATATATAGTAATTTTGCTGTTTTTCCAAACCCTTCAAAGTGAACAACAAGATCAAGGTTCCTCATGATGCAGAGGAGCTGGTGGGAAAAGCTGTGGAGCATCTGTTTGAGAAGGAGGATGGAGAGAAGAACGAGTGGAGGGGGATGGTCCTGTCCCGAGCGCCCATCATGACCAACTGGTACTACATTACATATGAGAAAGACCCCGTGCTCTACATGTACCAGCTCTGGGATGACTACAAAGACGGAGACCTCCGGATTTTACCTGAAGCAGGTAAATAAACAGATGGTTTCTCCCAAAGGTTTTTTTTCTCCATTCTCTCATGGATGGGGTTTTGGTTCCTTGCCGCTGTCGCCTCTGGCTTGCTTAGTTGGGAGCACCTGATTTCTAGTGATTATCATTGTTTTGATTACAGAGACCGTCTCTGCAATTTAATAAATAAAGAGTTTAATCTGGTCATTATACATTACCATCACTCTATTCTCCTATTTCATAATGCTCAGTGCTTTGCTACAATCTGTCTTGTTAAAAGAGTTTGAAAATTAAAAGTGATTGATTGATTGATATTTTTAATAAAACTGTACTGGAAGGTTTTTGTCATTTTGTCATTGGTCGCATCTTTCACAAGTTCAAATGAATTACAAATTTTAAATACGATTGTAAATTGTTACAATTAAAATCTAGCAATTCATTTTGCTTTTGAATTCTTACTCTGTAGATTGTCTGTTACTCGTTTCCTACTAACCATGTCAGAGATTTTATATCTTGATTTCAAACTATAAGGAATCAGAAAGGAAAGAAAACTCTATGGCCATTAAAAAAAACACACATAATGACAAAAGCACAACACAGTTACTAAACCTTTAACATTCAAATAAAAATGAATAACACAAATTTTATTACATTTTAAAATAATAATTAAGAATTGTAATAGTATCTCAGTTATACTGTTCTTGAGCAGCAAATCAGCATACTTTCAGCAAGTAATAATGCTGAAAGTTCAGCTTTGATTACAGCAATAAATGACATTTTAAAATGTGTTCAAAGAAAAAAAAAGTTCTTTGAAATGTTAAGAATATTTCACAATATTGCTGTTTTACTGAATTTTTATTTGATTAAATTATTGGTTTCGTTTGTAGTATATAATGAATAATATTAGTTGTATTAAAGGAATAGTTCATTACCCCATGATAAACTCACCCTCAAGGCATCCTAGGTGTTAAGACTTTATTAATAATATTAAAAATGTCTTGGCTCTTCCAAGCTTTATAATAGCATGGAATGGGTGTTGAGATGCCCAAAAAGCTCATCCATTCATTATTAAAGTGCTCCACACTGTAACTGAGTGGACATAGGCATAAAGTAAGCTGAACCGAGGATGTATACACCATATACTCCTAGATTGCCTTGAGGGTGAAAAAATCATGGGATAATTTTCCTTTTCAGATGAAGTTTCTCTTTAATCATTCACTTCATTATGAAGTAAAGTCCTTCCTCTGCTTTGTTTCCACAGAGAACAAACACCTGCTCCCCGCAGACAGGAAGCCCGGTGAGGAAACAGAGAGCCTTGTGGGTAAGCAGGTGGAGTACGTGACGGATAAAGGGGTTAAGAGAACAGGCCTCGTCATCTACCAAGTTCCCGCCAAGCCGTCCGTCTACTACATCAAATACGATGACGATTTCCACATCCACGTGTACGACCTGGTCAAGACCACCTAAAAAACACAGACAAAACAAAGAAACCCGAGACAAACCCACAGCGCTTCACCTCTACATAGCTTATATCCTCAGCCTCTCATTGTACAGTCTGCCATGCCTCGCAGTGAAGGGCTGGCTGCGGAGGTGCTGTACGAAGCGTTCGTGTACAGGGTTTGTTATTTTGTGTTGATGTCACAGCTTAGGGAGACGATTTCTACAATTGTCATATCAAAACAGTGTATTTATACATGTGCGTTAGGCATCATTTGGTATGTTTATATAACCCCATGGAATAGCTTCTATTCACCCGTAAACCGCGGAGGAGGTTGCGTTTTCGTATATGTTTGAATGTTCAAGCAGTTTTGAATTGTAAATAGTTCTGACCGCAGGTCAAAAAAAAAAAAAAGTCACGCTGGAGAGACGTTTCCAAATCGTACAGTGAGGCTCTCTAACTGACCTATTTATTGAACTAATACGATTCATAACCAAGAATTGCTGTTAAAACTTGTGTTGGTATTATGCGACGGATTTTGTGGCATATAGTTGCGTTTTCCCCCGAATCAGATCAAATCTGCTGTGAAACAAATGAGCGCCGTTGAAGAGGGTTGCCCGTTTTGCCCTGTATGAAATAAATCATTCTTTATCATTTTTGTTGTTAAACAGCAGAAGAGCACTTGTATCCAAACTACATCTGCGATTTTGAATGTCAAGAATAGCAAAAATGACAAGTCTCCTGTTGATTGTAGCGAAGATTATTGTAAACTTGTTGCAAAAATAAGAGTTTATGTAGCCCAACTGATTTAAAACGCAAATCCAATCCAGCAGGCTGGATAGACCTGTTCGAGCTCTACACACACCATTACATCTGCCTTACTGTGAAATAAATTGGTCTTAAGTGATTTTTTTGGATCAAATTCTCTATATTTATGGTCATGTTTTTGTCCCAGCCGATCTGAGCAGAGCTTTATGATTTCATGAGTTGTAATGAGAAGTGAGCTTCATCATCACAGCTCTTTACAGTGATAGCACAGCAGAACAACTGTCTTCTGTGACCTTTTCCTCTTCTTGCATCGCTTTACATTTAGTTGTAAATGATGCTTACGAGCGTGAGAATTGGCCACCTGTTCATGACTTGTTTTGCTTGTAGCATTTGCACTTTATTCGTACAATGTTGTCTGTAGCTCCAAATTGAAGTCCATGATTAAAAAAGAGTCTGAAAATATTAGTTCATTTCAGCTACAGAAAAAAAAAAGAAAGTGTCCTGATTGGCATCACTAAAACAAAATAAGTTGAAGCAGTAAGTTCAAGTGATCAGAACTGAATTCAAACTGAAATTGTGCAACTTATATATGACTACATTAGTGTATTTTATCAACCCAATGCCTATATATGAAATTAATTTGATCACATTAAATGTATCCACTAGTTACAATTGACTTGTATACGGATGGATACTGTATGATCATGTCAAAGTAATGCATTCAAATGAGGATGTCATATGTAAATATGGGACATTCATCTCTGCTCTCTGATTGGGTGTTTTTGCTGATCTTTTTCTGCTGTGCTTTGCATGTCTTTCTTGGACAGGCGGACAGTTTTTACATTTTTTCAGTACTTTAGCACTTCACAGATTCATCAGTTGTTTGTTGTGTAGTTTTATTCTAGTTAGATACTCAGTATGCCATTAACAAAAACATGTTGCGCATTTAATTAATTTTTTGGAAAATATTGTTTTTTCCCCTCCGGACATATTAAATCCTTTGGGCAACCCAATTTGGGGTTACAGGAAAGTATTGTTCAGTGAAATGCAAATTTCTTTAAATGAATTGTTCTACTTTCAGCCGTTCATATGGATTGAGTTTCTGGTCCGTTAGGCATCACATCAGGTGGATCGCTCTCTGTATATTCTCCGTTGTGCTTTAGAAACACTTGTACTATATTTCTGCTTTCCCTGTAGACAGAAGGTTTGATGATTTCGACATGTTCAAGGTTTCACAGCCTTCTGCATTTTTTTCTTTCTCCTAACTGTGAACGAGTAATTCTCTCTGGCTTCTTTGTAAATGTGTTTTATCGTGTGTTCCGCAAGCTTCTGCTGGTTCTTCTATTTAATTCATTCTTTTGCTGCTTTTTACCAAAGTTACGTTTCAGTAGGTGACGTTGAGGAGTGTCAAACTATTCATCCTGTCTGTTTGTGTAATGATGTTATCGTATATAATAAAAGAGATATTTTTTGCACTGAAAAATGTTTTTCCTAATTATTTTTTTCCTATATTCTTAGACATGTAAGGATGCACATAATGTAAAAAAAAAACTTTGTTAAATGATTGTGTGTCATTTATAGGAATAGTAAAAAATTTTTTTTTACACTTTAAAAATAATTTATAATGATTCTCTAAAGCAACATAAAATAAGTTGTTACATAGGCTACTGTAAATATTCCAGCCATTTAAAGTAACTGCAGTAAAGTTTTTTTTTTTATATATATAAAATAAAAATAAAAAAAGAAATAGATAATTGAGACCACAGTTCTTTTTTTTAATGGTTCTGAGAAATAAAACTGAATTGTGAGTCATACATGTAAGAATTGTAATATTAAAGTTGCAATTAGTTTTTTTTATTTTCAAGGACATAATAAAAAATCAATTGTGAGATTGCTGAGAATTCTAAGAATAACATCAGAATTGGTCAAAAAGGATTTGCAATGTGTGCGTGCGTATATATATATATATATATATATATATATATATAATTTATTACTTATTTAATACCACGAGTCTAAAAATATGTCACTCTCTTAATTACAGTTGCTTTATTTCTGCCGTAAAACGATCCTCCTTCTCTCACAATTTCATACCCGTTCATCAAACTGATAATTCTAGAACAGACTTTTGGGAAAGAAACGGAAGCCATTCAGAAAGACTTTGAAAATTATATTTCGATAAAGCATGAATTATTAATTAAAAAAAAAAAGCACCCCCACAGACAAACACACTGTCCCTAAAGCCATGATAAGCGGTATGTTTGGAAAATGAACAATCACAAGAGCTGACTTTTGATCCTTGCCTCCAAAGTTGAATCTTTTTCTGTCACGGATCGACATATTGTAACATATTTGCATAATGCCCGCCCAGGTTCTTAATCGCCCCACACCAGTACAATTTCCACGTGGATTACATCATGTCAAGAAAACGCAAGAGGACGCTGTATCCTGCTGTCATTCAGTTATGGCAATGGGCGTTTCGTTTTACCACACTTGCTGTAGCGGTAGACCAATCATAAAGGACTGCGCCATCTGACCGATCACAGCAGTGAGGGCTTTAGACAGACTGATTCTTTGAGCTTCTTCACACTAGTGATGGGAAGTTCGGATCATTTTACCGACTCGGACCTTTGAGTCTCGTTCAGCAAAATGAACGAATCTTTTTTC
>JAUMHI010000034.1:18761751-18774039 GCA_032359435.1 Enteromius unitaeniatus
TAGACACTACAATGAACACTAATTAATGACACACCTGAACCGAATACACAATCAACAGAAACTAGGTCACGAGACACATGGACATACAGAGCACATAGGGATCACAACACATGACAGAACATGAAACAAAGACCCATGGATGTTACAACATGTTTAATACATTTATAAAATTTAACATTTTGGATAAAAATTTGCAAAAAATTTGGTGGTGGTTTTTTGTGTGGGTAATACTTTACAGTAAGGTTCCATTTGTTTGGTTAAAATGAACAAACAAGGGAAAAAACATTTATTACTATTTACATTTATTATTATTACTAAGCTAATTTTAGCATGTACTAATACATTAAACTTATACTGTAACAAAGATGGTTTTTCAAAATTGTTAAAAACAGAGTTATCTGTTTTTGTGAATGAACTCTTTATATATAGTTGTGTAAATGTTTGTTCTGTCCAGATCTTTCAAGGA
The DNA here is from genome assembly GCA_032359435.1 of Enteromius unitaeniatus. Taxonomy (NCBI): domain Eukaryota; kingdom Metazoa; phylum Chordata; class Actinopteri; order Cypriniformes; family Cyprinidae; genus Enteromius; species Enteromius unitaeniatus. Next base: position 18,762,218 of record JAUMHI010000034.1, read on the forward strand.
CATTGGTGTAGCCCAAATGCAATCAATGTTTCTATTCTATTCAGTGCATCAATCATGATATTTTTAGGAAGCAGTTTTTGAATTAATTTGCAGTTTGTCCTCAGGCTCATTAATCTTGTTACCTTGGCGATCTACAGAACAATGTGCTAAACATAACTATTGACACCAGACGCCACTCAACGTCTCCTGGATCATGATTTAAGAATCTTGACAAAACTGAACGACTGTAAAGTAACATGTCTGGACTATAGTTTTCATGTAGTGCTATAGAGACTGAAGCCCATTTTAACTGTCACTTTGTATAAATGTATTCATTTCATACACTTTTTAAAAGGCGTTATAGGAGTAATTGGCTAAAATCACTCTTAACTATATTCTGCAGAGGATACGCCACGATGACTGCCTATCCTGCCAGTGAAGCTGCTCTGAGCATCATCAAAGCTGGGGCGACCCGTCAGAGAGAGTCCTACTACCCCTGGTTCCACTACTTCACCTGCCTGATCGTTGACATCTTCCCCTTCATGAAGGACATTCTGATGTCAGGCCTCAGCGCTGAGTATATGGACTAAAACATCTGCATAGTTCAGACGTTAAAGCCACTGCATGTAAGATATATAATTTAAAATATCAGTTTGACATTTATTCAGTCATTTCAAATATCTGTTCTTGTGCCCTTACTATGGATTTTTGAAAATCTTTCATGCATGTAACACAGCTCACAAGTGGATGAAAACATCCTGCAAAGGTATAAATCTGAAAGTGCATTATGTATAAATGTATTGTCTCTCAAAAGAAAGAGTCGACTCTGAATCACTGAAATGAGTCGTTTTTAAAACGAATACCAAGTTGTTTCATGTTGAAATCAACATGAAATATTAGCTTATTGGCTGCGCACTTGTTAGTATTTTCGTTAGTCTGAATGAAAATGCAAATTCATTCTTCACCACTAGGTGCCATTTTTGGAGCATTAAAATATCTCCGGTAACGCTGCACACAAATCGGCACAAATGCTACTTTATCAGGCATTACTGGGATGATGAGATGAAAATCAGACCAATCACCACAGATTAGCGTCACGCAATAAAGGAGTCTTTGAGCAAGTAAGGTAAAAATAAATGCATAATGAAAGTGTTTTTGATTGTGGTGGGGTGTTATCGGTGTTAATGTGCTGCGTTAACGTGAGACTCTTTATCGCACAATAAAAAAAATATCATCAATAATCTATTCACAAAGTTGTGTTGGGAGCTGGGTCTATACTACACACGCTATGATGATTTTCATCTTGATATTTTAGCACGGCTGTATACCTAGCTGAATTGCACTGTAGCCCTATTCGGATGGGACTAGTTTTCTAAACTACGCGTGAGCTTTGATTCTTATCACCTGTCCGTGATTTTCATGTACCATTTCAGATGGGACTAACACCTCCGTGTTTATTACAGAGGTGAGAGGGTCTGTTTTGTACATCTGGGCGTCACAGAGATCAGCCGCTCTGTATGCGTGCATTGCTACAGTCATTCAGATTGATTACAATTAGTATAATCACAAACACCGTGGTGAAGCTAAATGGCTAGTACAGTAAAACCATGTTAATGTGTGCTTACTTTAGTTTAACTATTATGATTTATTTGTAGTAAACCCATGTTTCATTTTGTTAATTAAAACATATGTGACGAGTGCAGAAATGAACGTGAGTAATCTTACCTGATACAGATATTGCTATAGCCAGTCTTAACAGTTTATGTCATCTGGCTCTTTATTTGTATTTATTTATTTCTTTTATATATCAAAATATATTAAACGTGTGTGTGTGTGTGTGTGTGTGTGGTAAGAGCATCTACAGCATATCGCGTTGGCTAAAACACACAAGGAAACGCATTGTGAAAAATAATATCACAGACATCGCATTGGGACTCTAGAATTATCAGAGGTTGTGAGAGAAAAACACAGACATGGCAGATTTAGATGGGATTAAAATCACCAAGTACGTCTGTGAAACAAAACATTCTCTTATGACCCCATGTAAAACTAGTCCCGTCCGAATAGGGCTTTACTTTTAGTCATTATTTTGGTAGCACACATATTCTGAATGCCTTTGGCAAAATTCGAATGAGCCGTTTTAATCTACATTAATCTAGATTTAAAAAATGAATATATGCCCACCCCTAGTGTTTGACAAAATATGAACCTTTCATAATCCATAAAAGTGTAATTTTTCATTATGCATTATTCTATGAGAATTAATTATTAATTCTTAATGTTTTATGTACACTTGAGGCAATTTTTACATATTAGAAAATAATAGCCAGTGGATCATTGTAGTTTTTCATCAGTAGTTTTTATTAAAAATGTATTTATAACCCAATTTAAAAACCCACATGTGTAAGACGAGCCAACACAACACTGTAAATAATACAGAAGCACAATCAATTCATTATTTGTCACAGAACAAATAACATTCAACACAAGTTGCTATTAATCACAATAATTTTATAATATTTCTCAAGAACTCAGAAAGCCATTTAAGAGCCGCTGCTTAATAATTAAAATGTTTATGTATTTATTTGTCTGTCATTAGTTTTTGAACTCCACCAAGACTCTGTGCCTTTGAGATTTGAACTTGCAAATATATGTAATGTTTGATTAAATTAAATTAATTAAACACCACATCAGTTTGAGATCCGCAGTCCAAAACAAATGTTGCAATAATATTAACGTCAGACGTGGGATTTGCAAAACTTTACCAGAATGAACAATGTTCTCTTTCCCCTGTGTGTTTTTTTTTTTTCTTTTTTTTTTTTTCTTTTTTTTTTCTCATCTCCCAAAAAGAGTAATATAATTGGAGAACCAGACTGTTTCCCTTGAGCACTGCGGGACTCTGAGCATGAAACCACTGAAGGATGTAAAATCTGAAATTAAACTGTTCCTCTGGTTATTGTGACTCACAGAGACATTCATTTCCATTTGTACAAGTAATTTATAATTAAATATTTGAAAGTCTCCAACCATTAATTGCTTTTTCCAGTGAAGTTGTTAAAGTTTTGAAAGCATAACTATAATACAAACATTACATGTGCTGAGTTACATGGGTCAAACTGGTTAATGAGCAGTCATGAGAGCAAGGTCAAAACCATCAAGACTCAATGTGTTGCGTTGTCACTGTCTGTTAGAAACTGATAAGTGTTATAAGTGAAACATTAATCTGCAGTATGAAATTGGATAATTGTGTATGACAGTTTCAGGTTCACCTGAACCTAGAGTTAATGAATTTTTTAACTCTCTTTGAGCTCAATGCCGTGTCTCAGCTGCTGTATTTAAACACGTCAGGTATCGGTCTTACTGTGGCCCTTGTTCTGTGAAATTAAATGCAATTTAAAAAAAAAACAATTATGCAATATAAAAAATAAAACATTATTGAAAAGCATGTTTACATTTAGTCATTTTGCAGACCCTTTTTTCCAAAGCATCTTACAGATGTGGAAAAATTGGAAAAAATCGCTGCAGTTTCAAAGAGAAATGCCCACTGAGTGGTGCTAAAAAAGTTCAATACGTGAACGCTGGTACATTTTTTTTTAGTTGATGTAGGTATGTATTGTGGCAGTTCAGAATTGAAATATCCGTGGACTGTTGCTAAAAGTTAATGCTCTGTCATGTTGGAATTATGTCCTAAATCCAACCCAAACATTTTGAATTGTTTTGTTGAAGCGTAGTTCAAACCGGAGCTCCTCGTCTCTCAAGTGCATCTCTGTACTTAAACGTGAGAATTATGAGTGTGTTGCTATGTTAATCACTGTTACAAAATTAACAGTGCTTATGACATGTTTTTTTTTGTTTTTTGTTTTTTGAACGTCCATAGATGACGCGGTTCCTACGGGGATTATTATGTGTGCCCTCACGATCTGGACCAAGTCAGCGAAGTTTTTGTTGGATTTTTTCTGGACACTAAATAAAGCACTAATTTTTTCTACTATTTTTTTCGCACTGGACAATTTATTTATGTTGTAGCCAGTGGTTTGTAGTTGAGCTATCCTGGGTAAAGGATTAGATCACTTTCATCAGGTGTTTGTTGCCTGGCTGGCACCCGAACAAAAACGAAAACCGGAAGACAGTATTTCCAAAGTGCCTTATTACAGACCGCCACCATTACAGAGTGGCACCCAAACAAGGACATGAACTAAATGTATGATGATTTTTTGGCCCTTCATCCCCTCTCTGATGCAGAGATTTTAGCTACATTTCGGACTGTTCTTCATGGAACCGCTCGCAATTGGTGGGAGGTCAGGCGCTCCAATGTCACTACATGGAGTGAGTTTGAATCCGGATTTCTTTCAGCTTTTTTGTCCGAAGATTATGAGGATGAACTGGCTGAGAGAGTCAGAGCAAAAACTCAGGGTGTGAGAGAAACAATTAGGGACTTTGCTTTTTCATATAGAGCCCTGTGTAAGAAATGGAAGGCAGACTTAACAGAAAATGAAATTGTAAAATTAATATTGAAAAACATAAAACCTCACCTGGCCAGCCAACTGAGAAGTCGAGTAAGCACTGTGGAGGGATTGGTTAAGCTGGGACATCAATTTGATCCTATTAACCTACTATGACCATCAGCTTCGACTAGAGGGTCAAAAGGGCTCAAGACGTTCTCCTCTCACACAAAAGTATACGTCCAACCCCCCTGTGGAGAAACCTCCTGTGCAATGTTGGAGATGCAGAGGACAGCATCCGCCAGGGAAATGTATCCCTTATATGTCACCAAAGCCACTGATGACCGATGAGCACCAGCCCAGCACTAAGCCACCATATTCTGCACAAACCACCAGAGGACCACACATTAACAATTCTGTCATAGCTACTGGCATGGAGGAGCCGTCATCTGAATTCATGAAAAGCACTACACCCAAGGGCCCTACTTCACTGAGAGAAATTCCTTAGCAATTGGTTGTTCCCATCACTATAATTACCTGGACTGGAAAGGCTATCATGGATACTGGGGCCAGCTTCACACTTCTTCACAAAAGTTTTCTGGCACTATTTCCATCCACCACTCGCCTTCACCCTTGGCATAATGGACCACTCTACTTGGCAAATGGGAAAGCAGAGATTCCATTAGGATGGTCGAATGTCACTATACAACTTCATGATCAAGATTTCAAAATACCTGCTGCTGTTCTCACCTCTCAAGCTCTAGCCTATGCTGTAGTGTTGGGATTGGATTTTATTTTCTTCAGTGGAGTGCAACTAAATGTCACAGATCAAACTTACTCTTTTAAATTTGCACCTGAAAAGGAATATCCCTTCCAACCGGGAAATGCCAGCGTGCCAATCCAACATCCACTCCTTGGAACCCTGCAACAAGGAGAAAACCAACAGAATCTCTCCCTTTTAAGCTCCCTTCCCCCACCATTATCTCAATTAAAAAATCAACACTCTGACATTATGGACACAGACACATTAATCGGAAAAACAGTAGATGAAGCTTACTTACCTCCTGACGACAAACAACAGTTGCTCCACATCCAGAAAAGCAATCCTCAGGTCTCTACCCTCAAGGTTGGACGTACAGATGTTCTGCAACATCATGTATATACCACCTGTCAATAACAAGCAAAAACCTTATTGTATGTCATATTTGAAACAACTTGCCATGAACAAACAGCTTGACGAAATGCTGAAAGACGGAATTGTCGAACCATCTTATTCCGGTTGGGCCTCACCAGTAGTCCTGGTTCCTAAGAAAGATGGAAAACTAAGATTCTGTTTAGATTACAAGAAAGTAAACTCGGTCACAGAGAGTAATGGTTACACCTTACCAAATATAACTGAAATCCTGGAGTCACTCGCTGGAGCCACTATTTTCTCCACCATTGACCTTAATAGTGGTTATTGGCGGGTAGAAATGAGTCCTGAAAGTAAGGCCAAAACTGCTTTTATCACCCCTTCCAAGCTCTATGAGTTCAATGTAATGCCCTTTGGACTTAAGAGTGCTCCTGCCACCTTCCAGAGACTGATGGAACAGGTCCTGGAAAGGCTAAGATGAAAAATATGTTTTGTGTATATCGATGATATAATCATTTACTCACCATCAATCACCCAACACTGATCTTCAAACTGTTCTTCACAGGTTAGAAAGGGCTGGTTTGACACTTAACTTGAAAAAAAGCAAGTTTTGCTTGCACAAACTCACTTTTTTTAGGACATGTTGTCAGTGTTCGAGGCATCTCGGCAGATTCCTGTAAAACCAAGGCCATCCAGTCCTACCCCGTACCAAAAAGCCTGAAGGAAGTTCAAAGGTTCCTGGGACTAGCAGGATGTTACCATAGGTTTGTACCACATTTCTCACAGATCGCTGAATCTCTAAATGCTCTAAAAAAAAAAAAAAAGGACAATGCTTCCAGTGGACTGTGCATTGTCAACATGCTTTTGAGAATCTTGTCTTACCTCATCACCCATTCTTGGCCATCCAGACTTAGAAGTTCCTTTGTAGTCTATACAGATGCCAGTGATGTCGGCTTAGGTGCCATTTTGGCACAAAGGAAGGAAACTAAAAAAGAGGAAGTGATTGCATATGCAAGAAGGGCACTAACAGGAGCCAAACTTAATTACACTGCAACAGAAAAGGAATGTCTGGCTGTGGTGTGGGCTTTAGAAAAGTGGCAACATTACTTAGACTGTTTACGGTTGTCACGGACCATTCAGCTCTTCAATGGGTCATGGGATCTACCAAGACAACCAGTCGACTCATTCGATGGGTTCTGCGGCTACAAAAATTGGATTTTATCATTGAGTACAGGAGGAGCAAACTAAATGAAGCACCGGATGCAGTGTCCCAGGCGCCAACAAATATTCGGTCACAGTGCCCCTCAGGGTGAGGAAATCATCCAGAGGACCCCGGTATGCCCTCAAAGCACATTTGGACACAATGTGACCCACAGTCTGCCTCTCCGCCCTGCAGTAGCACACTGGACTATCCAACAAACCACACTTGAAAAAAAAAATCTGCACATCTGCCATGGCCAGTGCGATCTCTATTCAGCGAGGTCCAGATTTTACGTGGCTGATTAAAGCCTGGTAAAGCCTTTTTGCAATACAGGGTAATAATTGATCCTTTGGGTCCGAGTTCTCCTTCCATCTAGTCTTCCAAGTCTCTATAACACTAAAGTTACTGTCACAAAGATTTTCCCTTTTATCAGGGGGGGTTTTCTAGAAACTTGGTATGTATTTTTCTCAAAACCTGATTCAATAAATGTGGTGAGGGCAAGTACTTGATCAACGCAACTTTGGTTTGGTTGAAAACCTGCCTGCTCAACTGGCACCCTCTCCAAGATAATTTGGTATATTCTGTTATAAATAACCCTTTCAAGGAGTTTAAATATCATGCTCAGCAATGCTATAGTTCTATAACTTTTGGGTTGATCCGGTTCTCTTTCTGGTTTTAATAGTGCAACTATTTTGCGCGTTTCAATCTGTCAGGTATAGTTCCTGATGAGAGGATGTCTGAGTAAAATTGGGATAACCAGATGGCGGCATATTTGCCACAATGAATCAAGAATTCTGTGTGTATTCCATCAAATCCAGGAGCCTTCCTGGACTTCATTCCCTTTATTGCCTCTATCATCTCATCTTTTGAGAAGGGGCTTGAAACGGGATCATTCTGACTAAATGTATGTTTTAAGAGTTTTAGATCAGTTTTTATTTTCTTATTATGTATTTTGGAGCCTTAGATGTTTGAGCAATATGTACAGCCACCTTGTTTGGTTAAATGGGCTGGCTGGTGTTCCCAAGTTTACCGCTGTCCCCAAGCTTGCGGAGTAGGGACCAGACTTTGCGACTGGATGTTTTAAAATCCATAGATTCCACAGTTTTTACCCACTTCTGGTGTCGTGCCTCAAGATTTGTTATAAGTTCGTCAGCAGTCTCTCGGTCTCCACTTTGGCTGAATTTTTTGTATAGGTTCTCACATTTCTCATTCCAGCCAGGTATATACTGCTTTCTGAAACCTCTAGGAATATATATTTTTTGCAATGCTAATAATTGCACCAACGAAGCGACTGTAGTTGGTGCTCTTTGGTGGAATCCACCCAAGGCATTTGTCCAGATCCCTTGAAAAAGCTGGCCAATTAGCCCTTTGGAAGTTCCATCTTGGTGTAGGAAATGAGAACATCAAGGGTATTCTAATGCCAACCTCAATGATTGCTGGCCAGTGCTGGCTATGAGGGAAGTCTGAGAGAATTTTTCGGCTACAAGGCAATGGTCTGTTGTTTAAGTTAAAGACAAAACAGAGATTGGGATTGTAATCACGGTTCCCATTACTGCAACACTACCACTCCAGTCCCCTAAGTGGACACGGAGGAATCTTCAAGACTTAAAAATAAAACATGACAATCAAAAACCTGCTGGAAAACTCCAACAAATCATCACCACACACCCAAATCAAATGTTAGGAGTTGACCTTATGGGACCCTTACCTCGAAGCATGAACCAGAATGAGTATCTGTTTGTCTTCATAGACTATTACTCAAAATGGGTTGAGTTGTCTCCGACAAGCCACCGCCCAAACGGTTGCATCCATATTTAAGAAGAATCTTATGATATGGTTGCATCCATATCATAAGAAATCCTGACGTGATGGGGTGTTCCAGATTTCATCCTGTCCAACCGGGGTGTACAATTCGTCTCTGCTGTATTCAGAGAGTTATGTGAGAAATGTAACGTTACTCCTAAACTAACTACAGCCTACCATCCACAAACCAATATGACAGAGCGAGTGAATCGTACCCTGAAAAGTATGATGGCTTCCTACGTAGATGACAATCATAAAACATGGGATCAGTACTTACCAGAGTTTCGTTTTGCCATAAATTCCGCTGTCCAAGAGACTACGGGACTGACTCCAGCAGAACTTCAGTTGGGCCGTAAAATTCAGGGACCAATGGATAAGATCATGGTCCTGAACGGTCCAAGTATAACTCCTGATGCTGACTCATATGATGTGGTCCATCACCTTCATCAGTTACGGATACAGGCGAAGAAGAAATGTAAGAAAGCCCAGAAAAGAAAGTTGAAGGAACTACAATAAAATCCGGAAAGACATAAACTTCAATTATTAAGACCGAGTTTGGCTAAGAAACTTTCCCCAATCAAGTGCAAAACTTAAATTTAGCGCAAAACTTGCACCAAAATGGAAAGGGCCTTACCATGTATTAAACTGTTTTTTTTTCTCTGACATGGGGTGGAGTTTGTGATTACCGGCAAAAGCAGGCGACTATAAATAGTAGGCAGTACCTGACAGAAAATACGTCATCAGCAAGGTTGCAGACAGATGTTGGGAGGCTGTGTGGAGAAGAAGGTGTCCGCTTGAGCAGTAGTTTCCAGCAAGCAAGGTTTGTTACGTCACAGAGATTTGTAAAAAGTTTTTAAATGTGCACGTTCAAACGCTTTCATTTTGTTATATAGTGAGCAGCATTCAAAGAGCGAACAAATATCCACAACAAATAGCCATGACATCTCGCACTCATTCATTCCCACCCCACTCACACTACATTCACACTCACACTTTCATTAAACAATGGGATTAATATGAAATGTTTTAAATGTGAGAATTATGAGTGTGTTGCTATGTTAATCACATGTTACAAAATTACATTGTAAATAAAGCACTAGTTTTTTCTACTATTTTTTTTTGTACTGGACAATTTATTTATGTTGTAGCCAGTGGTTTTTAGTTGAGCTATCCTGAGTAAAGGATCAGATCACTTTTGTCAGGTGTTTGTTGCCTGGTTGGTGCCAGAACAAAAAGGAAAACCGGAAGACAGTTTTTCCAAAGTGCCTTATTACAGACCGCCACCATTACAGTGTGATGAGAATAAACCCCAAATCAGCAACTCAGCCACACAACAGTCTTTACAAGCAGATGTATTGTGTTTATTATTAGAGATAAGTTAACCAAATTGGCAATGCTAATGAAAAAAAATGCCCCAAAAATAAATAATTTAGCATCAAATCATTACATTAAATGCAAAATATCAAAACAAAAGTGGTTTATTTAAAGATGCACAAAGAGACTTATAGGACTGATTTATATTTAACACAATACAACCAGAAAAAAAATTAAACAAAGTTAAATAAAAATTATTTAAAAAAAAAAAATTATTACAAAGGAAATACCAAAAGCACCAAAAGTTAAATAGGCTAAAAGACGTCAACCAAAAAAAAACAAATGAAATCTTAAGTTAAAAAAAAAAAAGCACTGCCCAAAAAATACAAATAAAAAGCATCAAAGTTGAAAAGACACAAAATAAAAAGCAAATAAAATTATCAACCAATTCATAAAATACACCGACCAAAAACCTAAAAACAAACAACAGCAAAAAGTGGAATCTGAGGCATACAGATACAAACGCTAAATCTAACACAAGTGTTTTTATTGTGATTAAACTGTTCAAACATTCAATACATATATTAATAGCTATATAGAAATATGTATAGACTGGACAGATGAAACCATTAGATTGTGAATTCAACCACACAGTGGCACTGTAGGGTAAGAGATTCTTGACAAGATTCCTGTGGAAATCAATTAGTTGGAAATTTTATTTTTACCCCTGGCATTTCTTGCTCAAGGACACATCAAAATTTACATCCGGAGATTTTAGGCAGAACTGAGGTGGTGTGATTCAGTCTGTGAATGTGGTCGTCTTCTGAGATTTGTGATACTAATTTAAAGTCAGACGTAATATTAAATAGTCTCTAGATCTCATAAATCACAGCGTTATTTGGCTGCCACATAAACTTTCTAAGATTACAGCTAGGCTGGTTTAAAAACAAATCTATATGCATATTTACATTAACTATTGCTAGTTAGAGATCTAGAGGTCACAACCTCAGACTCATGTCAATGATAAAGCGATTGCAAGCAGATCAATGTCTCATTTTAACAGTCTCTTTACAAATGATGGAAAGAAAAGCAAAAGGTGATTGATTTTTCTTGTCTTCTTCTTCAAAGAGAAATTCATTCTGATCTAATGGGGCTGTTAGTGAGATTTATGGCGCTCCACTGTGATGGGATGTTTGTGGGAGAGCTGTCCAAAACAAAGTTTTTGTTGATTAAAATCTGATCGGAATAGAGTGGTGATGGCAGAGACTCAGCACTTTGGTTTGCAGAGCTCAGCAAAACGGCGATGAACAAATGAACACTTTATCAGAGCACAGAGATCCATCGCCATACAAACACAGATCTGATATCTGCTCCAGTTTTCCACAGATCCAGCACATTACTTGCAAATAATAACATGTGCAGCCTGATATAAACTTTTCAGCATTAACCCTTCAAATGCTCCTCGTGAGGCGGTCAAATATTAGGGTTCTTTCCTTTAGCTAGTGAAATTAATATTCTGTATTTTGTTCAGTTATGTTTTATTTAATATTTCAAGCTGAATATCACATTTCTCAAAAATATTAAAATAAAATAAAAGTAAATAAAGTTAAAGTTTTGAGATGAAAAATGCACAAAATACAGTTACAATTTAAATAGTGTATATAAATATATATATATATATATATGTTTTTTCCTCCCAAATACCTGAATATAAAATCCACAAATCTAAAGAAGTTATGTTCCAAATTTGAGGTTGGTATCAAAAAATGATGAAAAATATTTTCACTGGGTGCTTTTCTTCTCTAACCCTTCATGAAAGTTTAAGATGATATATTTATTGTCACAAACAGTAAGCGAGGATACAATCAGATTCTTTTGCAGATTGTTTATTCAAGGAACGAGGTGAGACATGCAGGGTCGATCAGTAGCAAACAGGAATGAAGCAGATAAA
>JAUMHI010000034.1:18774139-18830557 GCA_032359435.1 Enteromius unitaeniatus
GTTCCCATAGAATTCTGACGTTGTTCGAGTTCCTGAAAAGGAACGTCTCTGGGTTATGTATATAACCCCGGTTTCTTGAGGGAACGAGACACTGCATCTCTTTGCTACACTCCCAGCATCCCTGCCAGTGCTAGCTTCATTTCTGAGGTTAATGCTGGTATCTCCGCATGTGCTTTTGAGCTCCCTTATCTCTGATGTCACCCGCCTCTGACATCTCGCCCTTCCATTGGACCGATTTCACAGCCTGTTCAGAGTGTCTTCACGCTGGAGGAGTTCCCATAGCGTCTCGACGCATTGTTTCATTCCTTCAAGGAACCAGGCTTACATACAGAACCCGGATATGTTTTTGCATATTTCATTTAATTCTGTAACATACTTGTTCTACAGGTCTGTGTGTACTAGTATTAAATAGGGGTGGGACAATAAATCTATATGCCGATTTATCGTGATATTTCCAGCTGCAAAGTATCGTTTTTATTTTTTTAAATCATACGTCCGTCTTTCAGATGAGACGTTAAACCGAGGTCCTGACTCTCTGTGGTCATTAAAAATCCCATGACACTCATCGTAAAGACTAGGGGTGTAACCCCAGTGTCCTGGCCAAATTCCCACTGGCCCTTGGCCTCCCAATAATCCCCATCCATTGATTGGCTGTATCGCTTTCTCCTCTCCACCTGTAGCTGGTGTGTGGTGAGCACACTGGAACCGTTGTCCTGTGGCTGCAGTCGCATCATCCAGGTGGATGCTGCACACTGGTGGTGGTTTAGGAGAGACCTGCCCCACATGATTGTAAAGCGCTTTGGGTGTATGGATTTACATGATAAAGTGCTATATAAATGCATCATTCTTTCATTCATACAAAATATCTAAATTCAGTAGACCCTTTACAGTTATGCCGAGTTCAGACTGCACAAGTTTCAAACTAGTCACGCCACAGATCTTTTCACACTGCATGGCTATCTTGGGTAGCATTCAGTCGCTGCTTTGTTCACACTGCATGATAGATTGGTCACAGGGGGTTTCACACTGCATGACTTTACAACAGGAACAATCGCCGACAACTTTGTCTCACTGCCATACACACTGGAGATGAAAACAACGCAAGGTCAAGTGAGCAATACCGGAGTTCTCACCTGAGACTGGGATTATTATTAAAACTTATAGCAAGCAAAATAAGCTTTCTATACAAACTGCATGTGCTCTCATTTGCAACGAAAAGAATATTATAGAGTAGGGATATTTACTTTCTGTACCTTCATAACTCCTCCCCCAACATTCCACTGCCCTGGATGTTGCTCTCTTATTGACTCTAAGTAATTTCAATGTTATTTTCAGTCAGAACACATTTCACACAGCATGATCTTGAATCGCAGACAGGTCCAGATATTTAGCATGCCAAATATCTCACGGGTGTCTCTCAGATTCTCTCTGATCGTATCTTTGATAGTTCATACTGTGTGATTGTCACTCACGTGAACGAGCACTCATTTGCCCGTGATTTCAGGCATTTGTCAGCGATTTCTCAAAACATGTCGGCAAGTCAAAATCGGGGCTAAAATCGTGAAGTCTGAACTCGTCATTACAGCTCAGTTTAGTTCCAATAATCACAGTTTTACACCTTAATAAGGGACAAAAAAGACACTCACAATTAGGAATGAACCAACTAAGGAGATAGCACATTTAGATTTGTTAACAATTGTGTGAGAAGCTATTAAAGGAAGTTATGAAGAAAGAAAATTACCTTTGCTGTTCAGGAGAATGCCAACAACAGCCAATCAACAACTAGTCTTGAGCAGCCAATTAATACATGCCAGCAGCCAATAGCATTTGTGAAACACAGCATGTACATTTTTGGACCCTACAGTATGCGAGGCGAGTAGCATGTCCGAATTCACAGTATTCGAAATTCAGTAGGCGAGAAGTACCCGGATGACCAACTGCTTCCACCCGAATTCTGTAGTATGCATACCATGGACACTTTCCTATCCCATGAGGCTGCGGGATAGGTTCGTATTCAAAAAATGGCGGAAAGTGGAGACGTGGCTCGTTTTAAATGGAAGTACCTCAGGAAAAAAATCTCAGGAAAGTTTAAACATTATAAATCGATGAGGTGAGTTTGTGAATCGGCTATAAGAAGTTGTTTTGTACATCATTTTGTTAATGTGACATCTGAGACAGAGACTCATCAGACGTAGATCCATGTGTTTGCTGTTTTAATAAGTAGATCAGGTAGGAAAACAATACAAAGTCTCTGTGCAGACTGACAAACACAGCAGACATTGAGCAGTACCGTAAACAGGCAGAGGGTCATGGTATAAGGCTAGAATCAGAATCGATAGTCCAGGCAATGGTCGAGGCAACAGACAAGAATCAGAATAACAAAGTCCAGGCAGAGTTTGGGGCAACAGGCGAGAATCAGCGTCGGTATAAACAATCCAGGTAGGTATCAGATCCATCAGAAATAATCACTGGGATAAATGCTCAGAATTGTCACAAGGAGCAAAACTTTGCGTTGTTCCTAGCTCAGCGTTCGCCTTAAAAAGGCGAAAGCCCACGAATGCAGCACGGGCTTCCGTGAAGTGTTCGGGGGAAAAGAGTCTGGGTAGGAAACTAAAACTCGTTCTGCTTGTCCTTTGGACTGGGGGTGGTAGCCTGAGGTAAGACTCACGTTTATGCTCATCTGTTCACAGAAGGGGATTCCGTAGAAACGGAAAACTTGCTCCTTTACCACCTTGGCAGTCTCCCAGGCTGTGGGGAGTTTCGCAAGGGACACTAGTTGGCAGGCTTTGGAGAACCTATCAATGATGGTAAGGGTGGTAGTGAAGCCATTGGATACAGGTAAGTCCGTTATGAAGTCCATGGCTATGTGGGACCAGGGTCTTTGGGGTATGGGCAGAGGATGCAACAATCCTGCGGGCTTCTGATGGGAGGCTTTACTTATATTGCAGACGCTGCATTGGTGGATTAATTGAGTGACATTGGTGAGGATAGATGGCCACCAGTAGCGGTTCGAGACCAGTTCAACCGTGGCTAGGATTCCTGGGTGACCAGCACTGGGGAAATCGTGAATATGGTGCAGAAGTCTTTGACGAATGGTGGCAGGTACATAGGTGCGATCTGGGGGACATTCAAATGGAACGGGGTCAACTACCACTTGGGGTAGGCCACTTAGAGCCTCCGCGTCCCATCCAGGGGCCAGACATGGAGTTTCCAGAGGTCTGGGAGCGGGTGCCATATGGTGCCCCGTCTCTGAATGAGTAGATCCTTCCTCAGAGGAATCGGCCAAGGAGGGGCTGTCACAAGGAGCACGCCTTCACTACTTTGGTAAACACATGGGGCGACAGGGAGAGCCCGAAGGGCAGAACGCGGTACTGATATGCGTGGCCTTCGAACGCGAACATCAGGAATGGCCTGTGGGGCGGAAGGATTGACACATGAAAGTATGCGTCCTTATGGTCTATTGCTGCAAACCAATCCTGGGTAAGGATGCATTCGAAAATACGTTTCGGCATCAACATCTTGAACGGAAGCCTGTGACTGGGCTGGGTGGGGCGGGGAGAGACAGGTTACCCTGCCAGGAGGTAGAGGCCTGCGGATACAGTTGCATCGCAACAGACCTCTCCACCTGGGGGACCCCCATGTAGCCCCTAGCTGCTCCTCCGTCAAGGGTGGTGTAGGAGGACGAGCCACTGGGTCGCTTCCTGGCAGTAAAAGGTGCCTTCCACGACCGAGTGAGCTCATCATGCACTTCCGGGAAGAATGGCACCAGAGTGGGTCCCTGTGCGCCAGCACGGGCCACACCCAAGTATCAATCATCCAGCCTGGAGGGTTCAGGACGGGGTGAAGGGTTCCACTTAATCCCGACCCCTCTGGCGGCCCGGGCAAGCATAGCAACTAGCTCCGGATCAGTGTCAGGCACAGTCGAGCACCCAGCGGACACTCCAAAGCAGAACATGACTCATCCGCGAATGCTGCCTTGAGGGAGAGACAGGCCCAGGCATGTAAGACAGTGTTTGTGACCTTCTGCCGATGCCAGGAAACGGCCGCACCCAAGAATGCACGGATGGTAGGACATCTGCATCTTTAAAAAGAAGCGAAAAGCAAATGAATGCTTAATCCGCTGCCTATTTGTACTTGTGCTGCGATCATATTCAGCTGGGAATCAGCGTATGCCAATTTCATTGGCGTGTTTCTATACACGCAGAGTAGATTGGGCATCTTGAAGCGAGATTCATCGGTCACCGACGTGACTCGGAGTGACCGACTGAAAGGGAACTAATGTGGGCTTCTATTCCATTATCAGCATACCCTGTAATATGCACAGGTTGCTTGAATAATTTATCAAAAATATTAGTGAGTTTGTATTTTTGTTGTTGTTGAGTGTAAAAGTGATGTTGTTGGGCTATGTCCAGTCTTATGTTCAGAGTAACTCAGAGTGCTGTATACAGTGACGACAAACAAGAGGATGAGAAAGCCACTCATATGTCACGCTTGATGAGGAGATTGTCAAAAGGTAAACTGAGATGTCAACAAATAATTCTAATAAATATCAATGCAAATTATAATAAATATACAATAATGGATGCAAAATGTTTTTGTCTAATTTTATATAAATTACTTTTTTCCTTTCACAGATCCAGTCGTACTCAAAGAAATGACCTCATCCCCCCAGCTCCCTCTTGGTCAGTCATCACTTCCCTAGTGCTCAGCTTCATCGTCCCTCCGCCTGTGCCTTCAGACCAGCTCTGTCTCTATCACTCAGACCCCAAATTTCAGCAGCCACAACATCTATATCTTGACTCCTTCCTCGACTGTGCTGTGGGTTGTCAGCTCTGGGTCTGTGCCATGTGCCAAGCACCAGACCTCCAGGGGATCATCATCATCTTCCCATCACCATCTCTTTGACACATCCTGCCATCATCACCTGTGCTCCTCACCATCCCTACACCATCTACTCATCCACCTCCAAAACTCCCCCTCTCCCTGTTCTCTTGCTTGAACCTTTACCTTTGTTGTCTTTTTGCACATACACTAATACTTACCTCTGTATTTTTTCAGTATATATTTTTATTTTTAGAAAATTGCATTGTAACTGATTTATTCATTGGTGTGAAATCTAGTACTTTACAGTAATACAGGTATAACCAAAATGTTCTACAAATGGATAAGATAACGAATATTGCAAGAAAAGGGAATGTGTCTTATTTGGGATACATACCACATACACTTTTAAAGTGGAGGGTAACAGCCTGCTTTCCAACTTTTCTTGCAGGAAGGAAAGCACTACTCCAATCGTGCATGATCGGGGGTTCTCCGCACAAACAGAACACCAATCAGCAAACAGACACCACTTCAAGGCATAAGCTCGCTTCGTAGAGAGGGCTCTTGCCTGAGTGATCATATTAACCACCGCTGGTGAAAGAACACTTAGGTCTGCCGCGTCCCATCCAGGAGCCACACATGGAGGTTCCACAGGCCATACCCCTGAGAGAGGAGATCCTGCCTCAGAGGTATGCGCCAGGGAGGAGCTGTCACGAGGAGCATGAGTTCCACAAACCAGGTCCGGGTGGGCCAGTATAGCGCAACCAGCAGGACCTGTTCCTCATCGTCCCTGACCTTGCACAGTGTCTGTGCGAGAAGGCTCACCGAGGGGAAGGCGTACTTGCGTAGGCCTTGTGGCCAGCTGTGTGCCAGTGCATCCGTGCTAAGGGTGCGGGAATAGAACCACTGACAGTGGGAGGACTCGTGGGAGGCAAACAGGTCTACCTGTGCTTCCCCGAATCGACTCCAGATCAGCTGACCCGTCTTGGGATGGAGATGCCACTCTGCCTGGGTAGGTAAGCTGTCGTGAGAGCGCATCGGCCGCACGATTGAGCTCCCCCGGGATGTGAACAGCACGCAGGGATTTGAACCAGTGATGGCTCCATAGGAGGAGATGGCGAGTGAGCTGGTACATGCAACGCGATTGTATAACCCCCTGCCGGTTGATATACACCACAGTCGCAGTGTTGTCTGTCCGGACCAACACGTGCTGTTCCTGCAGTAGCGGCCGGAACCACTGCAGGGTCAATTGCACTGCTACCAGCTCCAGGCAATTGATATGCCAAAGCAGCTGGGCACTGTCCAGAGCCCTGAAGTTGCCTGCCCGTTGCATACAGCGCCCCAGCCCACACTGGAGGCGTCTGTCGTGACGACAGAGTGCCGAGACACCTGGCCCAGGGGCACTCCAGCCCATAAGAACACAGGGTCTTTCCAGGGACTGACTTTGCGACGACACTCCGGGGTAATAACCACTGGGCCATAATGAGCCAGTTGTTGAGGTAGTTGAGGATCCGGACGTCCACTTCCCTTAACGGGGCAAGGGCGCCCTCTATGACCTTCGGAAAGACTCGTGGTGACAGGGAGTGCCCGACATGCTCCACCCTCGAACGCAAACCATAGAAACGGTCTGTGTCGAGGAAGAATCAAGACATGGAAGTAAGCGTCCTTCAGGTCGACCACTGCAAACCAATCCTGGAGCTGAATATATATATAATATGCATTTGTCTTGTTTAGATTTTTATTTCTGTGAACTACCCATGTCATATTACTTTTATGTTTTGTGAATAAATACAATAAGTAAAGTGACTACATTTGTGCGTAGTATAAATTATTAGACTTACATGAACGTAGACAACAACCGGAGGTCAGCAATGCTACAACTAAGGTAAAATGGAAAAAAACTGGTAATAAGATGAATATTCAGATTTAACACTGTAAAGAAAACGTTTTGATGGCATCTTGTAAAGTACCAGTTTGGATGTGGTAAGTAAATTTTTAAAACATTGGAAGGAGACATTCGAACGTTATAAAAACGTATCTTAACGTTGTTGTATTTTCTGGGACAATGATCGCTTAAAAACACACTTCAGTCACAAGAACGACTGTAAATAATGAAATAAAAATAAATAAATAAAAATGAATTTTTTGTGTCATGACCGCCCACAAGTGGAAAATGACTCTTTTAATCCGTTTTCGTTTTTTTTTAACAAATAAATCTTTTTTACTAGTTCCCACTTCCTCAGCTATAAAATAGCTTGTTTGGCGGGCTGTCCGGGGGGACAGGCAGAGAGTGCGGTGGCCTCCGAGCCCTAGGAGGTTTAACCCCCTAGGAGGCTAGGGTTAACAGATGCTCAGAGCCCAGCCTGGTCCCTGCATGCCCCCCGGAGGAAGTGGAGAACCTGGAAACAAGGGACCCTTCGCAAGGGTCGGCCTCAGCTTGGGTGGTGGAAGGGGAGGCGGAGGAAGACAAAAACGTAGATGCTAAGGAAGGAAAATGAGCGATATTTAAGGCGGAGGAGAGGAGATTCGTGGGGTAATCGATAATGATGAGATTGGTGGCAGCTGCGATCGTTCTTACATGGTTCCTCCTGAAATTCGTCATTTTGTTTTCTCGCTTCTATTTATTTAATTTCAAATTTAAAACCAACATATCAAAACGTACAGAGACCTTTTAAGAATAGGAAATGGTCATGGATCATAAAATAAAAATTTTAATTATTTAAATTTACATTGCGATATGATGATCATGATTGATTCACAAAACATTTTTTACATTTATTGATTTTAAAGAAGTATCCATTTCTTTTTCCAGACATACAGGTAACACACTAGCATATTTCTATAATACAGATCCCATTCAGATCCCTTAAAAGGATTGTTTTGCTCCACCAATTAGGGTAACTGGAACACGCAACACTTCCCATAACCCCCAATATACTTATTACGTTTGAGTGGTATCTACTTTTAGATTAGTAACTTATGTACTGTCTCACTCTTATCAGCTGAATCCAGTCGGTATCCCGATCAGATAGTGGACCTGCACCTAGGAATCACCACAATGGGTCTCTGAGTGTCATATGCATATATACATACACACATACAATGTTTAAAACTAAGCAAATAGTGACCAAACACCAAGGTTTTGTTTTTTTAATAACAGCATTTACAGGAAAGCATGCTATTTTTTATTGGTCTTACCTTTAATTTAAAGGATAAGACTATTCCTCCATGTTGTGAATTGCAGTTTCTCATATTCATATGTACGGGAGGGAACCATCTTTGTATTTCTATAGTATTTCAGTATAATATAACAGTTCAAATAAAACACTTACTTAATTTTTTTTTTTTTCATTTACTGGCATATCATGTGACCATTAATCAACGTAAAAGAATGCGAAAACATGCAAATTTGATACTAAAGTATTTCAATATTCATTAACCTCAGGGGTATTTAAAGTAAATATATTTAGTGAATAAGGTTTAGATGGCAAAACGTTTGGGCATGCATTACATGTACATGAATAAAAAGTCAAAAGCCTTCCAAAGACATAATAGTACATGGTTAAAAAAACCTACAGAGTGATAATTAAAATAAAAATTAATGTATTCAGCAGTAGTTGATGCAATTTTGAAACCTTTCTTAAACATAAAAAACAATGATTTTTTTTAAATCCATTGGCCAAATGCTGTGTCGCCACTTAATGACTAGTCTATGTGAGACAAAAAAACACATAACTGGACTTTTTGACCTCATTTACACTGCAGGTCTTGATGCTCAATTCTGATTTGTTGCCTAAATCCGATTTTTTTTGGTTGTCCGTTTACATGTTTTTTTTTAATTATGACCCATATCTTGAGTGTATGTAAATGATAGGCTATTTTAGAAAGGGACATTTAAAAGATGAAAAAGAGAAATTACGGAGAAACAATTAATTATGAATCATTTATTGCATATTTTTAATATGTAATCAGGTAATCAATAAAAAAAGTAACTGTATTCTGTTTACGAATATTTTAAACTGTGATTTACTCTAATAACAAGTGCTTCATTTTTGGAGTCTGATTACGTAATCCATATTACATGTATTCAGTTACTACCCAGCTCTGGATACACAGTTTTCGCGTACATATGATACGCATCTATCCCACAAACTCTAATCCTATCCATTATGATAACACATTCACGGCAAAGTCCATTTTTACGTAACAACACCGCAAATTTACCACAAATTTTACTCCCACCATTTTTATTTGGCGTACTAGTTATACGTTCACGGGATCGGGCAGGAGGAAAGACCCATCTGTGTATTTTTTTATAGGATGGCACAGAAGGCGGACTGTTCTTGTTTCCTATGGACGGTTGTAGGGTGAGACCAGCACCTCTTGCCGAGGCGGGTGTTCACGGGACAGAGCGCCGTGTATCCCGCCGACTCTACAGATCTGCTCCGCTGGATTCGGTGCAGAAGAATCCGGTAGGTCCCGGTCAGCGGGTTTCGGGAGTCCAACACCGCATTGTTTCTGAGGTGAATCTCTGTGATTCCCAGCCCCTCGAGTGCGAGTTTGACTGAGTGCTCTTCAGCGGAGAGCGTCAGTGACGCATCGGCCAGGTGCGCAGGTGTGGGAGGAGCAGGTGCGTACGGCTGCGGATACTCGATGCCCCTCAACCACGCGCTGGACATGATCTGAGCCAGGGATATACGGTCAGCTGGAACCAGCCTCAGCATGCCTTTAATCACATACTGACAGATGTCTGGCACGAACGCGGGAATGACGTAGGATCCTCTGAGAATGCAGAAGCGCAGTCGTCTCAGACTCGAGCCGTTAAAAGGGAAGGTGGCCGTCACCATGAAGTAAAGCAGGATGCCCAGAGCCCAGATGTCCACCGCCGGTCCGATGTAACCCTTGTCCCGGAAGAGTTCAGGGGCGGCATAGGGCGGAGAGCCGCAGAAGGTGGTGAGGATGTCGGTGGGTTTGCATTCAGCGCTGAAGCCAAAGTCGCCCACTTTGATGCAGTATGTGGTGGTGTAGAAGACGTTTTCAGCCTTCAGGTCCCGGTGGATGATGTTGTTGTCGTGCTAAAGGTAAAAGAAAAAGACAC
Source organism: Enteromius unitaeniatus (assembly GCA_032359435.1). Taxonomy (NCBI): domain Eukaryota; kingdom Metazoa; phylum Chordata; class Actinopteri; order Cypriniformes; family Cyprinidae; genus Enteromius; species Enteromius unitaeniatus. The sequence continues at coordinate 18,784,059 of JAUMHI010000034.1, forward strand.
AAGGCGCTAAAAGTAAGATTAAGATAAGTTGGTAACACATAAAGAATTAATGAAGGGATGTAACGGTATCAAAATTTAATGGTACTGTAATACCTCAGTATCAATGACACGGTACGGTATTTATAGAATCATTTACAATAAAAAAACTAAACTAATTAAGAGTCTCAAAAAAGTGGCAGAAGTGTGTATTAAACAGTGTACATGAACACTGAACATATCAATGGCACACACATTAGCCATCTATCTGTAAACTTTGAAACAGGAACTTGTAAAAAAATGTATTAAACCTTCCACACATCCGATTTAAAACCCGTTTTAGATTGCTAGATGACATCATATATCAATTTGCATATTCGTTACTTCAGTGGGTCATGTTATCTTGCTTCTCTGTGGTCACATAATGTTATTCAATACACCCTAATTCTCAATATAACTGTGTTTACTGATATTTTTAATGGTTTCTGTTGTCAGAAAAACAGAATGAATATAAAATAGTTACTGAAATGCACGCCATTATAAAGCCTACTGAACTAGCTCTACCTTACAAGATGTTAATCTAGATTAAAAGCTCTGCTCCTCTCAGACTCTCCCTGAACAGAACAGACGCAGAGAGAGGCGTGTACACGCCGAGAAAACAAGGCCTTGCGCGGCAGTACCGGAAACTCGCTGAGGTTTGTCCAAGAAGTCTCTAGATTTGTCAATAGTCGCTTTTAGGGAAAAATGTTGCCAAGGGAGTCTGAGTAGTCACTAAATATAGAGACAAAGTCGCTAAGTTGGCAACACTGATCTGTAGCGACAACAACAGACCGCAAAGAATGATGGGCATGCTTGGGCTGATGGGAATTTCAGTTCCCGCTACCTCCCGTTCACTCTATTCGCCTGAGCAAACTTTTCTCAGAAGACCTATCATTTTATCGAGTCATGCTAACACGGTATTATCGAAAACATTTTATATTGCGGTACGACGGTATTTACAATACCATTACATTCCTAATTAATGACTATAAAAACTGTCAAGTGGTATAAAAAGGAATAATATATTTTACTTATGAAAACACCAGAGTGCTTAAGATTATCTAAACAATATAAAAAAGTAATTTTAAGGTTTAAAAAATATGTTAAAAAAGATTCCAAAAATGATTACACCTCATCCACTCTTTTTTTCTACAAAAATGTAAAATTTTAAACATGTCTAATGAATTTTAAATTAAACAGTGATATTTAAACTACAATTTTAATTTAATAGGAACCATATATACTGCTGAATGAATAATCATCATATATAGTTGGTCTTCAAAATTGGTCATGTTATTTATTTATTTATTAATTATTTAATAGTAGCAGCATTACTTTCTGTTTTGGGGAATACTTTATTATATATATATATATATATATATATATAATTTTAATGCAGTTCTAAATGTGATTTGATGTAGTTTGTAGGGGTGCAATGGTAGTTAGGTAGTGTAATGTAATAAAATAAAATGATTTTATTATAATTATTATTATATAAATAGTACATATTATTTAAAGTATTTTTAGTTAAATGAATAAAATATTTTAAAAACTGAAAAAAATACAGCTGTAGTCATGTTTTGTTTTAACTGCAAGCATATGGTGATTTTTGGAATTATTCATGCAGCCTTAGTATACAGTATATTGTAACGCCCTTTGCACTCATTTCCTGTTGCCCAGCATAAAGCCAGAGACCAGATTTCAGCTCACTGCGAAGTATTTCTTCCAGCCAGTTTACCTGCCTTACCAAGCGTTATTCTCTGATTTACTGCCTGACTTCTGTATATGATTCTGCCTATTTTCTGACACGATCTCCCGGATTTCCCTTTGGATTTGGTACGTTAATTGGACTGATGTTTGTGTTTCTGTTTGGACCCATTGCCTATCTTATCGTTTCTGCCTCTCAGATCTTCCCTGTGTGTGATGCCAGATCGGACTGCCTCTCTGTTAACGAACCATTGCCTGAACTCTTTGACTTGTCTCTGCCCTATAAACTCTAATAAACTTCCGCATATGGATTCCCATCCTGTTTCAACGTCTGCCTTACAGAATACTTTGCCTCAAACGGATCCTGCGGAATTGGCGAATCTACAGGCCATGTTCAAGTACCAAAACAACATGCTCAAGACTTAACAGTAACAACTTAGCCAGCTACAATCGATTAATCGACACCTGAATGATTACATCCGGGCCTTACATCACCAACACCTCAACTGAAGTTTGCACTTCCCGATAAGTTTGATGACTCTCCGGAGCATTGTAAAATTTCATCAGACAAACCAAGTTGTATCTTGAGCACCAGGGAGAGACATTTAGATCTGAAGAACGTAAATGTGCCTTCATTATGTCTCTGTTGTCAGGAAGAGCAAGAGACTGGGCCACTGCTATGTGGGATAATGATCTTCACATTAAACGTTCCGTGGATTACTTCCAAAAACCGATTAAAGAGGTTTTTGAATATCCTGCAGGGGGCAAAGATGTTTCGATTCAGCTGATCCACCTAACTCAGGGTAAGCGAACTGCAGCTGATTATGCCATTGAGTTCAGGACATATATTTTTTCAGATTTTGTCATGCTAACGATTAAAATTGATAACCTCATGAGACAAGTTCCTGGTCACCCGAGAACTCTGAACACGCCATTCAGAAAGAGAGCATGTTGCCGATTAAATCATCTATGTTTCTAGTGTTGTGAACCAGGCCACCACAGCAATGGATGTCCTCACAAGCTTCAAGGGATATCTCAGGTAAACATTGATCACTTCTACCTCAACAAAAATAATTAATTTCAACTTGCACTCTGCATATCGAACTCAAAGCAATGATTGACTCTGGAGCAGCGCTAAATCTCATCAGTCAGCACACCGTCAAGAAGTTCAATATTCCCACTCAACCATGTTCACCACCTATTCAGATCAAATCTGTGGATGACGAATTAATTGTATCAGGAATAATTCAACAGACAACAACCTTAATGCTCAAGGTTGGATTATTTCATCATGAATCACGTTCTACATTGTGGATTCCCCCAAGCATGAGGTTATCCTAGGACATCCCTGGCTATCTGTTCATGACCCTGACATCTCCTGGTTCTATGGCGAATTAGTTAAATGGTCTCCTTTCTGCCTGAAGCACTGTCTACACCACAACCCTGTTATACCACCACCATTGAAAGTCCTGAAGTACAAACTAACATAACAATCCCAAACTGTTATCAACAACTGTCTGAGGTATTCAGTAAGTCCAAAGCAACCCAACTACCCCCACACAGACCTTGGGACTGTGCCATAGACCTCCTACCCAACGCCATGTCTCCTAAGGTTTATCCACTTTCCAGGACAGAGAGTCAAGCCATGGAGGAATATATTGAAGAGGCTCTGCGTTCAGGAATCATTCGACCCTCAACCTCACCAGCGGAAGCAAGGTTCTTCTTTGTAAGTAAAAAAGATGGAGGACTCCATCCATGTATTGATTACAGAGGTTTAAATAATGTGACTGTCAAGTTTCGCTATCCACTTCCTCTAGTACCATCAGCACTAGAACAACTTCTTGAGGCAAAAAATTTACACCAAATTGGATTTGAGAAGTGTATACAACCTCATCAGAATCAAAGAAGGGGACGAATGGAAGATGGCTTTTCTCACCACTAGGGGGCACTATGAGTATCAGGTGATGCCGTATGGTATTGATAATGCTCCAGCTGTCTGTCATCATTCATCAATGAAATGTTTAAGGACATTCTACACAAGTATGTTATTGCTTATATTGATGACATCCTCATTTATTCAACGTCTGAGCAAGAACATATCACCCATGTCAAGACCGTTTTATCAAGACTGCTAGAGAATCAACTAAATGTAAAGACAGAGAAGTGTGAATTTCATGTCCACACAACCTCGTCATATCATATTAGCCATCAAGGCGTCAAGATGGAAGAGACCAAGGTACAGGCAGTAACAGAATGGCTTCAGCCCACATCCATTAAGGAGTTGCAATGGTCTTTGGGCTTTGCCAACTTCTACAGACGGTTCATCCCAGATTACAGTACCTACTGCAGCAGAGAGCAACACAGATGGTAAGAGTTTCTACCCTGGGCCAAATATGCACAGAATTCCCTAACTAAGACCTCTACCGCACTAAGATATATACACACAGTAGTATACAAACTAAAGTTTACTGTAGTTTGGAAAACAATGTTTAATAACCTTTTTTTTCTTTTGTTCACTGTTCAATCCAAACTATGAGTTAAACTTTGCAGCTGTCAGCACAGTGTTGCTCACCATGTGTTTAACAGCAGACAGTATCTGAGAGAAAACCAGTTTACTCTCCAGATCAGACAGGCGTCCTCTGGTGGCAATCCTGGAGTACAGCTCTCCTCCTGGAGCATACTCCATCACCAGATGAAGCCTGCGGAACGTTTCCACCACCTCATACAGACGCACGATGTTGGGATGAGACAGTCTCTCCATGCAGCGTATCTCAGACAAGAACAACCTCTGTGAGCGCCTGTCCAAACGCAGCTTATCCAGGATCTTAACAGCAACCCTTTCTGAGACAGAAGAATAAAAGAGAAAAATTAAAGAAAATGCAACGCCTGTGTCACATTGGCCAGTTCTACAAAGCCAGATTGTTTAAAAATGTGGTTTTCCTTTACCATGTTCATTTATGTGGTTAGGTGCATGTATATTTTTAAGAAAAATGTGATATATATATATATATATTTTAAATAAAAATAATATAATGTGTTAATATATATATATATATATATATATATACAATAAATACACCCAGTACACATATTATTTTGTATGTTTACTCTTATTTGGATGCAATTAATTGCAATTAATCGTTTGACAGTGTATGTGTGTGTGTGTGTGTGAGACTAAAATTAAAACATATTTATTTATTTATGTATTTAAAAATGAGCACTGACATAAATGCAATTCTGAAAAAAAAAATTATGAATAAGAATGAAAATTATTTGACCACCCTTTGTGCTCTCTTTTGTATCTGAACGGTAATATTCATATGGTGACAGGATGAGTTATACAGCACACAGAGGTGGGTCTCCAAGGGGGTGTTATAGAAAGGAACACATCCTGTTGAAGATTAATCATAATCTTCAGGATTAACCCAGATTTGACCCCCCACCCCAGATTTATCTATGACATGATAAACGCATGTTCCGTTCACAACACAAGAAAATCTGAAGGCAGTCTTAGGTGTTTTGCTGGCAAGTTTAAATGAACAAATATAGTTTCTCTCACCTTTGCTCAGGTCGTGAATGCCGAGTTTGACCTGGGAGAAATTGCCGCTGCCTATTTCCCCATGAAGCTCATAAAAGCCAATCCTTTTGCCAAAGGTGAGGTCGTTGACAAGCTTCTCCTTGTGACTGAGGTCATATACAGCTCTCTCAAAAGGCGTCTGCTTCACGCTGACTTCTGGACTCACAACTGCAGGTTTTCTGTCCAGTGCTTGACCTCTCGTCTCCTCTGTGCTTTTATTGACCTCCATCCAGGCCAGCTGAGGCACAAGCTCTTTTTGGTAAGATGGCATCGTTTGCTGGGCCACCTGCCCTGTACAGAGAAACAGATCTTGTTAATTTTTCAGTTATTCAGCAGAGAAGCCAATGCAATTAAGTGGAGGGATTTGTTGTACAAGTCTCTTTCTTCCTCAGATGTTTCTCCTGTGAAAAAGACCCTAGAAACATCAAATGATTTAAGATGAGGTTTAAGAACTTAATATCTTAAAATGTGATTCCTCAAAATTTAGTTTTGACATCTAAAAAAAATGAGACATCTAGTTCTCACTTATGTTTAATTTGGTATCAATTTAGTCTCTGATGTTTCTACTAAAATTCCTTTTGAGAAATCAAATGCAGTCATGCAGGTCTTGGGAGAGCTGTATAAGAAATGTTTTGGTTCGTATATTGAGATCTGAGAACAGTTTGATATATTTTAGACCAGTGTTTTGTTTTTTTTAAGCATCTCATAATTGTCTAGGTAGGAGAAAATCCAACTTGTAATGAGAGTTTTTCTTATGCAGCGATCTCAGTATGAAGATCTCATTAATGATTTCTCATTAAATGTTTCCTAGTCCAACTTTTTTTCCTCTTTGTCCTAAAACACTTCATCTACATGTTTTTTATTCTAAAAAATTACAAAATTACAAAAATTTTATTAAAAATGTTTAAAAAATTTAAAAAGTGTTTTAAATAAAATAGATATCTAATGAATTTTAAAATTGAATTTTCAGTTTTAAATTAAGAGTGATATTTAAACTGCAATTTAAATTGCATACAGGACCACAGTAGAAATAAACACTGCTCAATCAATATGAAGAGTTTCATGAATAATTATCATATCAAAACTGGTCATGTTATTTATAAAAAAATTTTATGGATATACATCTACATGAGGATGTTTGAATTCATATTGATATATTTTGGAGATCTCTTCTGAATGTTGTATGTGGATTACCAGGATTTATTTCTTAAGAGAAAGTGTCGATTTAATCTCCTATAATTGCTCATAAAAATTCACAGATTTGGGGAGCCTATCATTATGACCTCAAACATTTATCATCAAATGCTTCCAGTGCAAAGAGGGATGCTCTTCACAGAGATCTGATCTGATCATCATCCAGTCTGTCTGGAATGAAAGGAAAAGGACACGTGGCCAGATGTGGTTTTCCAAAACTAGGAATTTGTGCTCTGTGTTTAACCCATCCAAGTGCACACCCTAAATCAACATTCTATTAACTAAATCAAATAAATATTTCACTGTAAAAAATAACTGTGATTTTTAACTGTAAAAAAAAACTGTGAAAATACTACGGTAAAAACCTGTTAAATGGTAAACTGACATTCCCAGAATTTCTTGCATTGCATTTTTAATTTTGTTTGAATTTGATGTTTTTTCTTTGAAATATCTATGTTTCTTCTAAGTTTTTTTGTATCGGTTATGTTTATTAGGGTTGTATGTTACATGTAATGTTGTTAAATGAATGTTTATTGCACATAATAATTCTTACCATGATGGTGTTTAGTGTTTGTGTGAAGGACACAGAGCACCTTCTATATATGTTACTATTATAGATATTACTTATAGTTATTACAGTTTATTATTAGAAATTACAGTATTTCATTGTAAATCTAACACAGATAAAACCGGAAAACAAAAATATATTGTTACCATATTTTTCCCGGTTTTATTGTGGCAACCACAGCTGTTTTTTTTACCGTAAATTTTACAAATCTTTTTTTACAGTGTTGGTATTACAGCTTTTGGTAAAACAGCTTCTGTTCCGAGGTACACTTGCCCATAGGTTTCCAGGTAGTTTTTTTTCTTCATCTTGGAGACGTTGCCACAGTTCTTCTGGATTGAGTCTGTCTCAGTTTGTTCTGTTACTGGATGATGATCAGATCATATCCCTGTGTGGAGCACTGGCTGTTGTCAGACAATAATCTCACTGCATTATTACAATTAATGACAAAATTAATGTTTGGAAATGTAAACTGATATTTCCAACTGACACGCTATCGCAAAAATACATTTACTAGATCAAAGTGGGCCGGCTGAAGGATTTATACAGCGGATCACAAATTGAGCGGCCGCAAGGCGAACGCGACCGGCCCCTGAGTTAAAAAGAATTAATGACATTACTAAAGTCTCTGCGAATAGCGTCTAAATACTCCCCTCCCACACGCGCCGCAAACATCCAACCAATATTTATATCAGTTGCTCGTGCTCTGTCTTTGTCAGGGTTAGGTTATCCTGCAGAACATGGTTGCAATTAAAAAAAACAATTTGATTTGTTTGTTTGTTCTTGAATTCCCCTTGTGGCTCAATAAAATATACATAATCTCTAATCTAAATCTATATAAACTATATCTAATGTAGAATGGAGCAAAGCCAGAGATGGCCCGAGATGCCTACTGGTACGTAAAGGGATGCTCCGTTTGTGCTATAACAACAACACCACATCGTCTACTCGAGGGTAAGCTTGTTCCTTTACCTATCCCCGAACAGCCTTGGTCTCACACCGGCATTGACTCCGCTACTGATTTACCAAATTCTGATGGATTCACAACTATCTTGGTAGTCTTAGATCGATTTTCAAAGGCCTGCAAGTTAATACTATTACCTGGTCTACCCACAGCAATGAACACTGCCCAACTCTTATTTTCTCAGATCTTCGGTATCCCTGAGGATATTGTATCCGACAGAGGGACAAAGTTTACTTCTCGCGCCTGGAAGGAATTCTTTCGACTACTTGGAGTCACCATCAGTTTATCCTTGGGGTACCACCCACAGACGAATGGCCAGACGGAGCGAAAAATCCAGGAGATATCCCATTATCTCAGATCTTATTGTCACGATCATCAAGCCAGTACCTGCCGTGGGCTGAGTATGCCCAAAATTCACTCAGACAAGAGACCACCGGATTAACGCCTTTCCAATGTGTTTTAGGGTATCAGCCACCACTTTTGCCCTGGAATGACAAACCTTCCTTAGTCCCGGCAGTCGACTTCTGGTTCAGTCAGAGCGAGAGGGTGTGGGAATCAGCTCATGTTCACCTACAAAGAGCAGTAAGGGGGCATACGAGGTGGGCCGATGCTCGTCACTCCCCAACACCGGAGTACCAACCGGGCAAAATGGTTTGGTTGTCCACCAGAGACATTAGGTCTCAGACGCCCTGCCGCAAATTAAGCCCTAAATTCATAGGACCATTTCCCATCCTCAGAAGCATCAACAATGTTACCTATGAACTGAAGCTACCACCACACTATAGAAAACTGTTTTTGCTCACATCACCTTATATGAACCCGCTGAAGAGAATTCTTATGTTTGTGCACTAATAAACTCACCTGTTGATGGAATCCCTCTTGTCTGTGTTCCCTGAGCGTGACAGTTATATTGTATTATGGGTACATTATGGGTATTTCTTTAGAGTTTACTTATTTGTGTGTCATTTAAGCAAGACAGTTGGGGTTTTGTATTATTTATTGTATTAGGGATGTTAAGTTAGTTTGGGTGGGTTTGGTTCATTTGCAGCCCTGTTATATAAAAGCGTAATAGTCATGGAGAGAGATGTGTAGGAGAGTCATTTGCCTTGCACATGAAAAATTTTATGAAGTCTTTCTTAATAAATAGGCGAAGGACAGCGTTGCCTCCTATTGGCTTATTCTGTCTATGCTCTTATAATTAGAGTTAATAAGAGAATTGAGATAGTTGGGCAAATTGTTACTTTATTGAAAGGGGGTGGAGAATTTTCCCGGTGGAGATTAGTGCCCCACTCCGCCCCTGGTATGTCCTACTCTAAAATCTGAAATATAATATATAAAGACTATTCTGGATATTAATTTGTTTTCAGATTTAGAGAGAATCTGTGCTCTTCCATTTTTTTCTCAGTGGGAAGGAACAGTTATCAACTTTACCTCAGATGTTCTTCTATGAGTTTGTATTGATGAACTATCAAAGAGCAACAATTTTCTTTTGGCCTAAAATCTTAAACAATAACATTCTGGATTTACAATTGTTTTTATACTCATAAAGGTGTATTTTTTCTCAGTGAGAAAGAATATTGAAGTATCAACTTTGTTTCAGATGTTTCTCCCAAAATTCCATATGAGAAAAAAAAATAGCCAATATCTGTCATAGAGTCATAGAGTTGGGAATTCTTCTAAATCTCATAAGGAGATTACTTGGATCTTTTTTTTTTGTTAAGAGAAACACATCAGATGGAGGGGAATACATATATATATATATATATATATATAATCTCACATTTATGTACAAATCCAGGAGCCTATGTGGAGATAGCAATATGAACTAAAACATTTCTCACCCAATGCTTCAAGAAATCTGAGATATGTTATACAATTTTATAAAGACTAAAACTGTGTCTTTTTACTCTTATTTCTGCTTATAGGTGAACACCTGAAATATTCATAGAGTTATAAAGGAGCAGCATCTCAACAAAAACAATTTCTTCCTCATCCCAAAAAAACCCCAAATAAGACAGGTCAGGATATAAAATAGATTTAAAACTTACACAGAATCTGTCCTCTTCCTTTTTTTTCAGTCTTTAAGGGTAAAGTGCCACTTTTCCTATTTAAAAACATCATCTAAGTGTTTCCAGTTTCTCCTCGCAGTCTCAGATATGTCCAGTAGACTCAAAAATGCGTCTTCAGTTCACACAGATCTGCCCATTAACAATTCCAGGGTGGATAAAATCCTTATTCCATCCAATGAAGAGCACTTTTATTCAGTATAGTTTATTAATGTTCATCTCAATGAGCTAGAATCTTGCATGGGTCTGCTTGCTCCCGTCACACGAGTGCCGCTCTCTCTCGCTACGCTGCTGGCTCATGTGTGTGTATAATCCAGTCTCACACACTCACCTACAGACAGGTGACTCACCCCTGACCCCTCCTGCCGTGGGATTACAGCGTCCAGCTGTCTGTCACTCGCTGCACGTGCAAGCTGTATTTAGGTTTATGTGTCTGGCTCTGATTTAGTTTTGCCACGTGGTTGTCACAACAAGTGAATGCTACACTCTCAGAAAAGTTGTCACCTTTTCAAAACGTAAACTTTTGTATCTATCTGGTTCAAGTATGTACACTTTAAGTAATATGTACCTTCAAAGTACCAATATGGACCTTTTAGGTACAAACATCAGTGCAGTTGATAGTGCGCTCTGAGTGGTTGCCAAGTTGTTATAGAGGTTCTCTGTATGGTTGTTGGGATAAAAAACACCACTAGTAGTTTAGTAGTTATATTTTCTCCAGTACTCTCATCCTCACATATAAATGAGCAGTGGAGTGGTTGCTAATATATAACTGCATAATATGACCTAATTATACAAGACTGTTTTTCTCTGATGGTTGTAATAGGACATCTCCTTATGTGCCTCTAAACCGAGAGATAAACAGATGGCCACAATCCCCATCAGGACCAGACGTCTGGCATCAGAGGGAGCTGGACTCGTCTGTCTGTCTTTCTGTCTGTCTGAGAGAAAGTGACTCACAACTGATCCACTGCAGTTCATTTTCCCGACAGAGGAGGACTCATGGCAGGTAGACGTGTTTTAAAAATTATAATAAAATATATTTTTAAAAGCAGATAAATAGGGTCTTTATTAGATAAAATAGCAACCCACTTTGGCAAGTCACTTTCTGATTTTTTACAAAATTACACAAAATGTAAAATATATATAAACAATTATTTAAAATCTGTATAGTGTGAAATAAGTAGAATTATTCATTTAGAAATGTGTACAGTTGCATGTTATATATTTTGTTATTTGGCAGTTATACTATCATTTAATTGAGGCATAATAGCAGTATCACAGATTGTATTATAACCAGAGAGAATCTGCTTCTTAATGAATATAATATTTTATCAGTAAAATCATAAAAGTATCTACTTAGACCTGGATCATAGTGAAAACTATAACTTTCCTTTTTATAAGCTCTGTGATTTAAATGTGATTTTCTCTCGTCGGCACCTGCGAGTGAAATCCCACATTGCTGTGGTTATTGTTGAAGCAACACTCTTTTCATGTCTGTAGAAATGGAGGGCCTCCAGCATCTCATTCATCTCTTTGAAACTCTCAATTCATATGCTTCACGTGGAGGAGGGTCCCGGATCTCTCTGAATGCATTATCATGGAAAAATGGCTGCTTTTAAGAACAAACCAGCTCATTTTATATTCACGTGTAATCAGGGGCGTAGCACCAAACTCTGGGCCCAATGCACAAGCAGTGGCCATGGGCCCCCGTTATCTCGAGGTTCACAACTACACCATTTAACACATCTATCAACTGATGCATTTACCCAAAATATTACCATTCAAATTAGTTAACAACATTTATTGTGATCCTAAAATTATATTTAAAGGAAAATAAAATCATAATGTTGCATGCTTCCAAACATTTTCAAACAGTATCCTAGTGGAAAGCTAATCATGACTGATTGGTTGTGATTCAGGAGATTCTGTGACCAGATTAGCGGGTTAATCAGCAGCACTATTGCATTAATCAGTTGGCATTGGTCTTTGTAGTGCAAGGTGTAACCTGTTTAGTGATTAGAATGATTGAGGTGAAAACAGCTCCAGAGGAAACATCAGAGTGGAGAAACACATCCAATACACATAGAGATATATAACGTAGGAAACGCAGCGTCAACTACATAATATAATAATACAAAAGAGCTGAGACTGAACTGTGTGTTAGTAGGTTTTCACAGGAAAATGACCATTTGATGGATTCACACTTTGATAATGATTTATATTTTGTAATAATGTGTTCAATTAATTTTTTAATGATAGATAGATAGGTGTTTTTTTATTATTTAAATTATAATTTTAGGATATTGTATCGGAAGGTTATATATAGGCTAAGTATAAATTATGTATTTCTAATTATAATAAATTATACATTTAAATATTATATTAATTAAAAAATGTATATGATGGATTATATATTCATATAAGATAGCGAGACAGATATGTTTTTTATTTAAATTATATCTCATTATATATAGAGCAATATATATATACAACACAATACAAATGATGTATTCTTAGTTATTTAATTTTATATAATTAATCATTTGTTTATATGTAAATGATGCATTATATATTTATTAGTTCTGTCAAGTGATTGTGGTTAATTGCATCCAAAATAAATGTTTTTGTTGTGTGAATGTGTGCATTTATTATGTATACACGCATGTGTACATTTAAGAAAAAATATGTTATATTGTGTATAAAATATATTTATATCCAATATAAATTATATAAATATATACATGTAAATGTGTATTTATATATACATAATGCATATACAAAGTATGCACATATTTTACATAAACAAAAAGTTTTATTTTGGATGCAATTAATCATTTATTTAATATTTATATAAAATAAAAAGAAAGGGATAGATAGATAGATAGATAGATAGATAGATAGATAGATTTAAATGTAAATATGTAGTAAAGAGAAAGGGCAGTCTTACACTTTCAAACAGACTCACACGCACCATTTGTCCTGATGTGGAATAAACACAAAGCTCTCGACAGGGGGCAGGGGCCCGTTTACTTGCTTTGAGCCCGTTTTGTTTTAAGTGGTGGTGCTAAACACCTTCCCCCTGAGATAAAAGATGATTAATACCTTTGAATGAGGGCCGCTTAGTGGCTCAAAGTCCCTTAAGTACTTAATTAGTGAAAGGATGGGTCTGACAGCAAACATGAGCACGAGGTGTGGAAGAGATGCTCTTTGATCCTAACAGCAGGCATTAGAGTCATGGAAATTTGATTAGTTCTCTCCCATTCAGCTCACACGCTCAGCAGACGCTCACCCGGCGCAGGTATAAATATCCCAGAGGAGCAAGAGTGAAGACATAGACCTGACGTGGTGTGAAAGAAGCATTGCTATGGATTTACTGCCGCTGCTGGGGTTTCTTCTGCTCTGCACCGTCCATCAGACCTGTGAGTGTGGTTATCTTTTTACTGCATGTATTATTATACAAGATCATGCTAATTCAGTGGAGCATGACATGTAACTACAATGTAAACGTAGTCTGTCATGTGATTGATACAATATGACTCTTTTGGAATACAAATACAGTTAAAAGGACACTTTGGGTGATCAGATACTGGATGCATGGTATGAAAAGACCAGGTTTTTGAACATTTATAGCACCTTTTTAGATACAATGTTATCTAAATTTGACAATAATTCACCATCATGGTATATTTCTTGTACCATGGTACAACTATGTGGTACTATTACACTACTATGGTACTGCCATAATTTATGACAGATAAGTTACCGTACTATGTGCTGCCTTTTTCATTGTATTTTTTGTAGTTTCATTAGTATTTTTAATTAGTTTTTCTTTTTATATTTTTCAGTTATGCTTTTGTTTTCTCATAATTTAGTTGTTTTTTTGTCTTATGTCTGTGTAGTTTTTATCAATTTTTATTTCAGTTTTTTTTATTTTAGTACTTTAGCTTAAACTAAATAAAAATGTATTTTCATATATTTCATATATCATATTTTCAGTTTTCATGTTATTTTAAAGTTGCGTAATGTTAATGTTTTGTGTTTTATTTTTTAACTTTAGTTTTAGTTATAGCTTATATTTTACCTTAAATGCATATTATTTTATAGTTAAATGCTTCCTTGACAACTATTTAAAAATGTAATCAGTATAAAACAATAACAACTTTTTATGTATTTTTTTATTTTATTTCAGTTAACATTTATTTTATTTCAAATACCTGCCTTTTTATGGTTTTCATTTTAGTTTATTATGACTTGAGTCTATAAGTCTAGATATTGACTAGAATAACTTCAAATGATTGCTTTCTCCCAGTATCTATCGAGTTACTATGAGAATATTTAACTAATATGACTTATTGTGTCTTTTAGTCACAGCTGTTTTAGGTAAAATCACAGAATCCAGAAACCTGTTCACAGAGAGAGCCTGCTGCAGACGCCAAAGTCACATCATCTACATTGGCAAAGGTTTGATTTATTTACTTGACATAAATAAAAATAGAAACACTTTAAATGAAATGAAACGCAACAGAAATATTCAACATTCTTTATGAGTATGATCCTTTTAATTTCTTACATTTATTTTTATGTAACAGATATTTCTGGCAGTCCAGTGAATGTCGATGTGGGCGTGTGCAGAACACACTGTGGCCAATCGGTGCGCTCTGCATCACTGGAGGCGGAGCTAAGGGCCTCCAAATACTCCTCAATGCTTGAATTCCTGAGACACAAAAAGGTAAAGCAATTCAACAACTGACCACAAGACAGCGACATTTCTGAAAATAAAAACAAGCGTACCAAATAAGAAAATTATTCGTTTTTATTCAAAAAAATTAAGTATACACATTCACGTTCATTATTTTAATGTTTTTTGAATGTAGAAAGAAAGTGACATGATTTAATAATACATTTTTAATTAATAAAATAAATACTACTATTATGAAGTAATAAATACTATTATGCATAATATCTTTATGTAAATCATATATTTGGGCCAATTTTTTAGTCATTTAAAAAATATATTTTAAATACAAATAAATTAGTAAGAAAAAATGTATGTATTTAGATATTTCTATAGAAATAACACATTATAAAGGGTTTTTTTAAAAGTCAAGTCTTTTTATTTTACTGTGAGCATCTACAATAATGGGTTGTTCATATATCTTAATATTTCTGTGCATCATTGTTTCAGATGAGGCGTTTGGATCAGTCTTCAGGAGCGTCAGACTCCATCAGCGGCTCCCCGTCCTGCGGTCTGAGCTCCACCTGCGAGCCGGCCGGGGTTCGTGTGGACCGTGTGATGCTGTATGAAGGTCTGCGGGAGGTCGAGATCATCGAGGACTGTCACTGTGAAGCCAAAATAAGCCAGTGTGTCCGAGCGCCGGCGCTGAAAACATACTACTCTGAGACTCCCTACGAGACTGTCATAGACACGGGCAAATGTGTCGGATCCAAAGGGGCACCAGGTAATCAGTGTGTATTAGAATATCAATAGTCAATCCTACTTGTTAAATTAGTGGCATAAGTAATGGATAAAAAATCTTAAATCCATGCACTAATAAATGCATAAGCTTCTAATGATAGCACTAATCATCTGTTTTACCTACAGAGGGATTTTCTTGCGTGCCGACTAAGTTTGATTCCACCTTCATTGAAACTCCAAACAAAGTGGACTTGATCCAAACGGTGGCGCAGTGCAAACTAATGGAGGGATGTTACCGAATCCCGTATGTAGAGTATCACTACGAGATCACGTACAACGACGACGGAGTCAAAGTAGAAAGCCTGAGGGTGAGTAAAGCAGCAAACAGCTGGAGTTGCATGAATTGCATAAATTCAGCATCACCTGTGAGAAAATGAAATTGCGTCTGCTTTTAACCCATTTTTAATAGTGGGTTATTTATTTTATTATAGGCGTTTCTTTTTATTCCAAACAATATATTTGGTTGCTTCAGCCATGAAATGTAAATCTCTCTCACTGGTTGCATCTAAACACTAGCATAATGGAATAATGCTCGTAGTTGATGTTAACAATGAAAGTAGCATTTTAGACATTAGATATAAATTAAATTATGATATAATTATATGCAATGGTGGTCGGTGGGTTAGTTAAAAGTCTAGATTGAGGTTCAGAAAGGTTAATACGAGACCAAACTTATAGCTAGTCTTAACTGAAATGAAATCAAATCATCTGATGCTGAAGCAAAGGATCTCACACCAGGAAATGCTGCTGGTCAGAAAGGAAATTAGTCATTTCCACGTGATCCGTGATTGTTTTCTTCATTTGTTAGACTTGAAGATCAGGATGCTGATCCATTTCCCCCCTCTCTGAACATTTCCAGTTCACATTTCCATAATTAGACAACACTGAACTCATCTGTGAATATGCATGAAGATGTTGCACACTAAACCCTAAATCGTCCTGATTACAACCTTAATTCTGAGGTTTCCCAAATATTTTAAATGCAAAGAAAAAAATATAATTCTTTGTATTTTACGTTATCTAATCTGCAATATTTGAGTTGATTACATTTGAATGTATTTGTATTTGTTATATTCTTTTTTTTAATACTTTCTACCAAAACAAAGTGACTGAAAATCAGTTCCTGGTTCATATTAAGTAAAACGGCTCCTAAGCCATTTAATCATGTTAAATCCTCACATTTTGAAGTGTATCCGGTGTGCTTATTGAACACATCTGTGTCAGATGTTCTCTGTCTGTCGCCACACACTCAAAAGGTGCGAGTAGTCTACAAATGGTCCCTGCAGGTGCCAAATCAAAGCACTTAGCATGTTAAGAGGCCGTCCCGCATTAACAGCAGGTGGTGAACTGATGGCTTCTCTCTCTTGTGTTGCTAATGTTCTTACAGGAAATAGATGTTGGCAGATGTTTGGGAAGCTGCACCTCAGGGAGCCGCTGTCTTCTCAGGTACACGCCGCACATCTGACTTTACACACAGCTAAGCAAACACACGATCACACACACCCTTTACAGTGCGCACTAAAACACAACCCTATTTGCTTTGACACTTCGGCTAGTCTTTAATCCAAAGCAGAAATACAAGAGTTTCGTTGTAGTTAATTATATGTGATTTCCATTCCTTTCTATGGACAAAACACTTTTTTTTAGTGATATACTTTTATGCTCACCAAGCCTGCATTAAATTGATGAGTACAGTAAAAAAAATCACAATATTACTACATTTTAAAAATGTTTTATCTATATGTGAATGTATTGTAAACTGTAATTTATTTCTGAGCCAATGATGAATTTTCAGCATCATTAGTTGCTGCTCAGTTAATATTGGTGCTCAATTATTAATAATAGTTCTTATTAGAGTTAATGTGTAGCTGCTTTATATTTTTCTGGAAATTACGAATAGAAAATAGAACATGATATAGAAAACTTTTTCAGCGGTATAAAATAAAAGCTGAACATTTTTTTTTTTTTTAATCTTACTCCATGCTTTTGAATGGTACTGAATAATGGTTTCCATAGTAGATATTAAGCAGAGCAACTGTTTTCAACATTGGTATTAATCATAAATGTAATTTGATCAACAAATCAGTATATTAGAATGATTTCTGAAGGATCATGTGACTAAAGACTGGAGTAATGATGCTGAAAATACAGCTTTGCATCACAGAAAAAACTACATTTTAAAATATATTCAAATAGAAAACAGTTTTTAAATTTGAAATAAACCTTTGACCAGTAGTGAATATAATTATATTAGGATATATAATATATATACAGGGTGGGCCATTTATATGGATACCTTAATTTGAAAAGTTTGAATGTGCCACAAACAGGAAGTTAATATCACCAACCATTCCCATTTTATTAAGGTGTGTCCATATAAATGTCCCACCCTGTATATATATGTAGGATTTATAGACGTCAACAGGTGAAGTGCTCAAAGTTGTCCTCGGACCAAAACAATACCCATTCTCGTTTTAAGAATTCATTTCAAATGTTGCCTACTGCATTTAACTTGTAGATTTTGAAGTTGTAGTTTACCTCAGACTCAATGTATGAGGTTTCTATATTTACATGAACAACTTTAATGAATAAATATAAAAACAGGCAGACAGACAAAAGCTAGTAAGAAATAAAGCGGTGGCTCTTCGATGGACATCAGCATACTGATACATTTTCAGAATAAAAGAGAAGGTTTAAGAGAACAGAACAGATATAGTTAATACCTCTGTTTTATTAGTAAGATAGCAAAACATGTGTATTCCATTATAATTGATATACCTATATATATATATATATATATATATATATGTATATGTATATTATTAATAAACCTCATTTGAATTTTTTTTTCAATTTATTTACTCATTTTAGATTTGAAACTTATTTTTTTTTGTATTAACTGTTTGGTGTTTTATTGGATGTTGACTGACACACTCGTGTGTTTTTGCAGGAGCGCGTCTGATCTCGGTGAATGTCTGCTGTGGGCTGAAGGACGGGGCAATGCTTGTGTTCCTCAAGACTATGAAAGCCATACTTTCCTCAGTCAACACGACCAAATCCGCACCGTTCTGGCCATCACTACCTGTCTATGCCAGTCTTAAACACACCGTCCTCTACTGGATGACTTCAGCAACACTACACTACAGCGGGACTTCTTGAAGTTCTCCTCATGAATCATTTGCACGGCTTTAATGTGCATTAATGGACAGAAGTGTAAAGGCTCGATGCGAGGATGCTGTTATGTAATATATGTAAATTATGTAAAAAGTATTTTGTAAATAAAATCTATGTCAGAAAGTTTTCTTGAACATAAGTACTAAAAAAAGTTACACATGCAAATCATTTCTGTTTTAAATCAGGTTACAAATCAACCAATAATTAAAGCATTAGCAAGAAATGCAAATGACAAAGAGGTGTCGCATATGCAAAATAGCCAACGAAATACTCTAATCCCAAACAGGTCATTATAGAGAGGCAATTTAAAGTTCTTTTGAAACTGCATTCAAATTTGGCAACCATGGGTAAGACAATTTCTGCCCTTGTATGGACATTAATTCACAACTTGTAGACAAAATATACAAAACTTACATAAATAATAACAACATGAAATTAGTATTAGCAATGTATTTAAAGAGATAATATGAGCTCATTTACATTTTTGAACTTATACAGTACAGTTTACAAACTAAAATCTTCCTCCCCAGATAGAGTAAGAGTCCCTACTTTGTCCAAACGCACAGATCAAAGGCTTTGTTGCAATTGTTTGTGATTTGTGACATATAAGTGAGTAAAATCCAAAATCCAAAACACAGACAGTATAGTACAGTACACACAGTATTAGCACTTAAAGTAGGATTTGAGGGTATAGGGTGTAATGATGTACCAACTGGGGCAACCTACTTTGATTTTAAAAAGCGAAAGATGCCAACTAAATCGGTCAACAACTTCAATGAGAATACCTGATTGCAAAGATACAACATCAGCCTCCTTTGGCATTAATGCAGTAACATAAGCTCATGCCATCCATTACTCTTATGCAGTCCATTAGTATTAAGAAATCTCTGGATCAACACACTGAATGAGCCCCTAATGAAAACAATCAATTACAGATAAGAAATTAAACCAGTCTAAACCACCCAGCAAAGTCCCTCGCACTTACATTAACCAGCTATTGATTCACACTCGAGCACATTTATTCATATTCATGTTGTCATTAACATATGAGATTGTAAAAGCAGCAAAATGAGGCGATTTTAATTCGCTCAGACTCAAATCTGTTTGAGCAGGTGTGTTTGCCATTAACATGAAAACACAGGGCACATGCTGAAACCTTCTCACGGTATTTGGCGAAATAATTATTGTTCCTCTATCACATTAACCTCCTTTGTCTCGATTAATGGATCTATTTTGAGGAAGTCAACCGCCCGCGGTGAGCAAACTTCTCGCCAAATCCACCTCGCGCCCCCTGAACAGACAACATGTCATGCAATGAACCATCTTAAGTATAATTTTAAAACATATCTTTATTAAATGGACATATATAGAGTTTATATACAGCCTAGCACAGTAGATAAACACTAATTTCCTCCCAGCATCTCCTCACAGGACCACCAGTCCAGTTCGCACCTTGTTAACACCGCCATTAGATTTGCTTTACATTCGCTTGATTGTTGATTTACATTTGCGACTAAATAGCAGCTCTTTGCGGCTGTTGACCGAAGACTTTGCCAACATCATATAAAGGCCTGCCAATCTTGCAGTGCTTCATTCAGTCCAGCTCCAGCTACCAAAGAACATCTCGACATGTTGACCGCAGTGCTCTGGATCTCCGTGATGGGACTCGCCGTCTGCAGACCGTCTGTGAATCACCTGGAAAACGAGTCTGAAGAAGTGCGCTCGGAGGCCATCAAGAGGCTTTTGGAGGTGTTTGGGATGGAGGATCCTCCTGCTGCTCTGGCTCGGGGACACAAACAGCCTCCTCAGTACATGCTGGACCTGTATAACACCATCGCAGATGTGGACGGAGTCACCAAAGACCCGACGCTTCTGGAGGGAAACACCGTCCGCAGCTTCTTCGATAAACGTAAGATTCTCATCACTTTACAAGCATCTGGGCACGTAGCTGTAAAAATACAGATTGATTTCTTTCTATTTGTGAGGTAATAAAGCATCAAAGTTTGATTTCAACCATGCAATCTTTGACGTGGTCTTACTCAGTCAATGTATTATTGAAGATTATTATATTAAAGATATCATGGATGCATTTTCACATAAGGTATATTACCTTATGAAGAATGATTTTATAGCCTGTGGAAAGCAGTAAATCAGCCAAAAGTTACTTTAGCTGGGGTTTCACAGACAGTGTCATAGTTGTTTTTGTTTTATTTTTGCATTCTCCGTTTTTTTTTTTTAATCGGGTTTAGTTAAAATTTGAGGTTTATTAATAAATATTAAGATTAATAAATATACTATGGAAACTGAACAAGGTACTTATTTAGGTACTTATAAGGTTTATTAACACGTTAATCTAGCTTTAGTTTGGCTATATGACGCTTTTTATTATGTTTTGATAGTTTTTTTTTTTAAATCCCAAATAATTGATGGTCAATGTTTTGATAAACTGTGTTTAAGTGTATACATAAGTAGCTGAGAAATCATGACAAACATTCAGTCAACTAAAATGTAACCTTTATATTTTATTTCTGCTATGAAATATGGAATTGTTTGACCATAAGAGTGTATAATTAAAATTGTAAATGTAACCATATATTTTAGTGTTAAGCAACCACCAGGTTGTGAGAATGGCTCTTTAAGACACATATTCATCAGCCGCTAATCTGAATATTGAGGTGGGGGATGGTGTGAAATATGCATAAAGTATGTGATTGTGTGTCAATTCTCACTTCTGAATTCTGACTCTCATTAGTGCACAGCGACCAAATTGAGTTTCTCTTCAACATGTCCACGGTGGCTAAGAGTGAGAAGATCCTCACAGCCGAGCTTCATCTGTTCAAGCTCAGACCACAAGCGTCGCTCACGTACAACAGACATCACTTCTGTCAGGTACGGTAACTACAGTCTGAGCTTTAAATGAAAATGGAGTGCTTCTAAAAGAAGGTTCTGCAGGCTAATCATTGCAGTGATGTTTTTATGCAGGTCAGTGTCTATCAGGTTCTTGATAGCAGCAAGAAGAACGTCTCCCAAGGGAAGAGGCTGCTCTCATCCAGACTGGTGCCTATCCACTCCAGCGGCTGGGAGGTTTTTACCATCACTCAAGCTGTAAGTATGAATAAAATCTCTTTCTGAGACATTTGAGTTAAAATGCTGTCTTAGAAGGGAGCAGAAAAGGTTGAAAAGAGTCGCTTGTGCAAATTCTCCTCAGTAATAAATATGTTTGATATCTTAAAGGTGCGTTCCTGGATGTCGGATGAAGGCAGTAATCTGGGGCTCCTGATCTCAGTCAGGACTCTAGCAGGTCTTCAGATGGACCTGAAAACCGTGCGGTTCGCATCAGGCCGTAACCACCATCACACCAAACAACCCATGCTGGTGCTCTTCACGGACGACGGCAGACGGGCAGCATCTCTGGAGATCATACCTAAAGGTATGGCATATATGTCTCTTTATAGTTTAATTAGACTGATGTTTCTTCACAGCAATCTCATACGAGTCATACTTCAGGCTCTAGGGATTAAAACATATACATCTTGTCCTAAACTAACATTTTTGGAGATCTTTAGAACAAATGGAAAGAAAAACGGTGTAAAAAATATCAATAAAAGAAAGTTGCAAAACATTTTCTTAAATTGTAACAAAAAAAATTATATGTTATAGTAAATAATAAAATACAGTGTTATGGTAAATACGAAAAAAATCTAATTCAATTAAAAGTGCTTAAAATAATATAACATCTGAGAACATGGTACTATGGAGAGTTAAAATAAAATAAAACATTTTTATTCTGGAAAAAAATATAGCTGATTTTTATGTTTTAAGCTGAGTGTTACATGCACAAGGATGAACATATCAAGAGGTCCATGGCATCTAAAAGTCTTCTTGTTGTCTTCAGGTTCAGATGATTCTTCTGCTAGACCCAGTCTCCCGTTTCCCAGCCTGCCTCTCTCGGCAGCGGCTCGTCGCAGCGCTCGCTCCATAGACTATGACGAGAGCGGGGAGAAGATGCCGTGTCAGCGTCTGCCGCTCTACGTGGACTTCGAGGAGATCGGCTGGTCCGGGTGGATCGTGTCTCCGCGTGGATACAACGCTTACCACTGCAAAGGCTCCTGCCCATTTCCTCTGGGTCAGAACATGAGGCCCACCAACCACGCCACGGTCCAGTCCATCATCAACGCCCTCAAACTGACCAAAGGCATCGAGACACCCTGCTGCGTGCCGGACAAGCTCTTCAGCATTAACCTGCTGTACTTCGACGATGATGAGAACGTGGTTCTGAAGCAGTATGATGATATGGTGGCTGGCAGCTGCGGCTGTCACTGACCGGCCTCAGTCACACATCTGGACTGGACTCTTGTGGCAGGATGGGACTGTAACATATGTACATAGATGTCAAAGTTTAATATATGGAGGAGCTTGAGTTGGTCGCTTGTAAATTTGTATATTGCATGTTGTGAACTATTATAAAGTCTAAATAAATTCTTACACAAAAATGATTGATAGAGTTGTTTTTTTGTTTCTGTGGCTGTTGCCAGAACATATATACATATATACACAGCAAAAAATTTTTTTTCCCCAATTCCCTTCTTCCCCTCTTTTCAGCCCATTCTTTTTTATTTTTGTCTATCTTACACATATTGCTGCGTTTTTTTTCTGTGGTTGTGGCCAGGTAAATTGTATTGCAAAAATCTTCTTTTTCTTTCCCCTCCCATTTTTCTTTACCAGCTTTATCTTTTCCTTCTGTTTTTTCTTTTCTTTTCTTGTATCTTACACAAAAACATGTACAGAACTGTTTTTCTGTCTTTCCCGCTTTTGTTTTTCTTTTGCCCTTTTCTTATATTCTTTTTTGTGCTCTTTTCTTTTTTTAATTCTTTTCTTCCACTAGCTTTCTTTTCTGTTCAATTTTCAGTCCCTTTCTTTTACCATTTTATTTCCCCTTTTCATTTCCTTTCTTCTTTTTTCTTCATCTTCTTTTACACTTTTCTCCCCAGTTTCCTTATCCATGCTTTTCCTCCTTTATCTCCTCTACTATAAACAGATCTGAAGTGTTTTAGTGACCTGCATCTGTTCATTTATCAGCTGATCTCACATTAATGAAACAATCAGTGACCTGCAGATCCAAACATCACCAGAAGATGGTGACAGAAAAAAAAGAAAAATAGTCCAAAACAAAGAAATATAGACGTGTATAACAGTAAACTTTAGGCTGATCTGAATCCATCCAGACATGTTGTCCCACATGATCATATGGAAAAGTGCCAACAAAAGCAACAGGTGACAGGTAGAGATATGAGCTGCTATCCTGAGAGAAAGTAAAAGAACAGCTGCGAGATGAACTGATCCCGTTCAGCTTCTGTGCCAACCAATTCAGCTCACAATAGTGTGCCGATGCACCAGTGCTTACATATTTAATGACATAATTGAGATGCATTTTCAGATATGAACACAATACACCAAGCTGTTTTTCATGACATCTCTAGTCAAAGCACTTTAAAAATGACTGAAAACAGCATGAAGAGTTTCTCACAAAACCCAGGACTGCATCACATTTTGATCGAAAAAGAAATAAGGGAGTCATCTTTAAGAATAAAGAGTCATGAGAATAATTAATTAATTAATTAAAAAATGTACACGCACAATTACTAAAATTCTGTAGTGACTAAAATTAAAATACAAAAAAATCTAATTCAAAATATTGATAAAAACTGTAATAGCATTTAATATTAATGAGTACGTAGAACATAACACATATCTAATTGTCACAGAAATCCTTTAAAAAGTCCATTGTTACAAAATTATTCATATTTGTTGTTTAATTTGATCAAAGAATACTTGCTATTTATTTCTCTTATTATTTTTCTCTTAGTGACATTTTAACCAGAAAGAAAATAGTTAGTTTTCTTTTTGGAGTGGTCAGTTTGTTCTTCCAAGGTCTTACAATGTAAATCTCTTCTTATACCCTCAAAACATCTAAATATTACACAATAACTACGTGAATATGAGCAGTGAATATTGTTTCACCGTAGCAGCATACTTCCAGCGCTCACAGCATGTGAACAGGTCAGTAACCTGACACTCAGATGTCTCCCCTTGACCGACAGGACACATTCATATCCAAGAGAGACCGCCATTGATGGCAGCTAAATGATGAAATGCTGCCATTATCAGAGAACTAAAGGCCTCGCAGCGGCCGACACCTGATCTGCCATGTCTCACTCCGGCCCTTTGTGCCAGTATTTCATATCTGAAATATCTGCTGCCATTCAGCTGCAGTCCACAGCCAGTTTGCCATGGAGCTGCGAGAATGGGGAACAAACAGACCATCTTTACATCCCAGCAACTGGACGCATATCAGGTCAGTCATCATTTTTGATGTCACAAACTAAAAAAAGTTTGGGCTGACTAAACATTATTTAATGATTTGGGGGAAAAGTGCTCACTGATGATGCATTTATGTGATAAAAAACACATTAAAACAGTAATATTGTGTAATATTATTACTATTAAAAATTGCTTGATTCATGTAATGTTTCAGGATCATTACTCCAGTCTTCAGTTATCATATAATGATTTATTATCAGTGTTAAAACAGCTGTGCGGCTTCATACCTTGTAGAACCGGCCACACTTTACATTTCAGGATGCTTTACTGAATACATTTCAAAAGAGCAGCATTTATTTAAATTAGAAATCACATTATAAATGTCTTTACTGTCACTTTCGATCAAATTAATGCATTCTTTCAGAATAAAAGTATTCATTTAAAAAAAAAAAAACTATGCCCAAAGATTTGACCATCTCCTGCATTTAAAAAAAAAAAAAAAAAAATGATGTTTATACAAACATGACACAGATGCAATTTTGAAAATGGTCCAGAAAATACTGAGAATTGATATTCAAATGGCCATGTTAATAGCTATATTCATGAATGTGTATGAATGCTTTGCACCTCATAATGCATCAGGCAATTATAAAGCATTTACCAGAAGGTAATTTCAGGAGTACAAATGCTGCTTAGTAAATCCCTGCATGTTTTTCTTTGCGTTTTTGCAGGACTGCACCTATTTCACCAGAAAAGAAATTCTGAGGTAAGATAATTATTAAAATACACTGGCTAATTGAATAATTCAGTTATTCAGTAAATTTACTAAATTTCTTTAAGGTGAGTGGTAGCAATTAATTTATTTTAACTGCGTTTAAATTAATTAATATAACTTTTTTATATATATATAATGTTAGTTAGTTAATGTTTGCAACTAGTTACCTTTAAAAATAAGTCTACTTGCTGGTTTTATGTGGCTGAAATCGAAATATCTAGTTATCCCTCATAAACAGCATGAAGATGTCCTATTACATACTTCAGTGATAGATAGTAATGTATGAGAAGAGTCGTCCATGAAGATTGTCGTGTTTGCTCAGGCTGTTTCATCGATACCGTGATTTAGCTCCGCAGCTCGTGCCGCTGGACTACACCAACCGACCGGAAGTGCGCTTGCCCTACGAGCTGATTGGCAGCATGCCGGAGCTGAAGGTACGGCGCATATCACTCCTGTTCCTCATTAATTATAAACCTCCTACTAATTGATCGCAGTCTTGGTGAGGTTAAGCGTTACCAGATCCCCTTAACTCAAGAGAACCAGCAGCTTAGCTTAGTTTACTCTAGTGTTTGTATCAGCAAAGAGAAAGAAATCCTAACGCATCTGAGACATACTAACATTTGATCTTATGACATTATATCCCAAAGAGTGATTTACGAATAATAGGACGATGGAGGTTAACATATGCCAAAATGAGTTGTCCTTTATTCTTATAATATTCCTTAAAGTGTTTCATTGTGAACCTCAACATGAAATGGCTTGGGACTCTGGTTTTGTTTTGAGAGACAATAGAAAATAACTTTATACACACAAAAACATTTGCAGGATGTTTTCATTCACTTAAATCCAGTGACAAAACTTTTAAATGTCTTCCGTCATTTTCAACAACGAAACAGCTCTTTATTGTGCGCAAGACAATGTATAACAATTTCTGTACACAACTATCAAAAGGAGTATAAAAATGGTTCATGAGATTGCAGTTTCATCAAATTGAAAATCTTTAGAAAAAAGTCCATCCCAAACCCCTAAAAATAACCATAGCTGAAGCAGGTCGTATTGAAATGTAGGAAAGACCAGTTTGTGGTCTAGATTATTTTGGAGGATATTATTTAAGAAGATACTCCTCCAGTTGCACAGACAAGGCTTAAGCTAGTCCCAGACTAAATGGCGTGTTTGAGCTGTCTCAGATGAAGATATCTGGCTCTCACATATCTGAAATCATGTCAGTGTCATTGTTCTGTGTTGAGATGCACATCTGGAATATTTTCTTACAAGGCATTTTTGTAAAAGTTTCTTAAACATCTTAATTTAACCAATGCCTAGTCCTGGCTTAAGCTAAGCCCAGTTTGGGAAACCGTGTTTTATGCAGGACAACCCTTTCAGGCAGAGGATTGCTGAGGTTTTCTCTGAGGATGGAGAAGGAAACATGACTTTGGACGACTTTCTGGATATGTTTTCAGTTCTGAGTGAGATGGCACCACGGGACCTGAAGGCCTATTATGCTTTTAAAATCTACGGTCAGTTCTCAACAAACCTCCTGCTTCTACATAAAACTGATTAACCCTTTGTGAGTTAGTTGATTTGTAATAAATGTTCAAAATGTGTATTGGTCAGTTACAGCTAGCCTAACTAAGGTTAGTAAACGAAAGATGGATATATTTTTCCCAGTCATGCTACCAAAACTGAATCTTTTAAAAACATTAAAAAGAATGTTTAAAAGCATGCTAATTCAACCCAAAACTCAAGTTCATTATTCATTTGATTTTCTTTAATCATACTTTATTGAGCGACAAAAATATACATTACTTCATCTTTTATTTTCCCTAAATTCAGCCTTTTTCCAATTATCCTTTAGTTGAAGTTATTTGTTGTTATTTTTTATCAGTTCCAATAAACACAAATGTTTTTGAATAGTTTTTGTTAACCCTGGAAACATGAGGTTATGAGTCAGTTTGTTCTGACACAACACCGTTTGATACTAAGACCTGACCTCAGTCTTCTGTTCCTATTCACGTTGAGAAGAACCTGCAGAACTTACATATGAATATCAATAATTCACACATTCATTATAGAGGGAACTACCTAACGGCCAATGCACACCGCACAGACAGGCACCAAAAGACTAGCTGGCTCAAGTTGGCTGTTGTCTTTATTCATCTCATGAAGAATAAGAGTCATGTTCACGCTGCAGCAACAGACACTGACCAACTCTCACTGACCGGGGAAAAATGGATGATCCTATGTTCACAATCCATTTTTTACTCTTATTAATGTATGAGTGTGTCATTATTCACATGAATTAAACAAAATTGTTGTTTTTTCATTTAAACGGGGTACCACACTGATCCGTGGTGTGCATTGGCATTAAGAAAAGCATGCAGCGCTCTAATTAAACAACAGAACAGGAGATCTCAGAGAATCTGATCCGCTGCTGTCATCAGAAAAAACTCTGTTCTCATGCAACATTAACACGGGGTAAATGATAACACTCTCAAACAATACAGAACAATGCCTTCAACAAGAGACAGCTGAAATGATGCATCAAGCACTGAAGGATTCATTGTGGAGAAGGGTGGTGGATTCTCAAATAAAATAAGATAATATACAAAAATAAAGTAAAAAGATTACAAGTACATTCTAATTTATAACTATTCTAAATAATAAAATCAAGACATATATTAACAATGGCTTAATTCATGATTCAAATAGTAAAAAGTAAGAATAAATCTAGAATAAATAAATCTGTAAATAATTAGATTTTGGTTATGCACCGTGAAATGCCTTGGTGTCTGTGAATGTGCAAACTATTACAAAATTATTTACAGTACGTCTTCATCCAGATGATTTTCTTCATGACTAGTGCTTTTTAAAAACTACGTTAAAATGCTTTTTTATCAGAAGCTTGTAAACACGTTATTTTAAAAAGCACCAACAGGAGTGTTTTCTAACACGGCTTGTCCTCGTTCTTGCCTCTAGACTTCAACAACGATGACTTCATCTGTAAATCAGATCTGGAGAAAACCTTAAATAAACTGACGCGTAACGAGCTGACCGAGGACGAGGTGAGGATGGTGTGTGAGAAGGTGATTGATGAAGCTGATCTGGACAATGACGGCCGTCTGTCTCTGGAGGATTTCCAGCACATGATAGTGAGAGCGCCTGACTTCCTCAGGTAACAATCAAGAAATGCTTAACCTTTTGACTCTACAGAGTTAGCAACCTTTAAAACCAGTTTGGAATGAAAACTGTAAGATAATGATGCTTTGGATTTATTTGAGTCAATAATCACATAATCCCATGTTTGGTTTGGAATATGGTCATTACGGTTAACTAAAACTAGAAATTTGTTACATGAAATAAAACGTTAGCTGAAATTCTAACTTTTTTTTTATTTCAGCTAGTTGTCAAGGCAACAGTTGTCATTGTATTTAGGTTAATGTGTGTGTGTATATATATATATATATATATATATATGTGTATAATACAATACTATATAAGAATACAAACTATATGGATATACTACCAAATAATGAAAACTGAAATATAAAAGATCAATAAAAAATAAAAATAATAAAACAAAAATATATAATAACAGCATTATTTTACTATTTATAGTTTTTATTGTAATATTTTTGTAATGTGTATCATTTTATGTTCCTGCTAAGGTCTAAATTTATTTTTATGATTCCGTTTTAGTGAAGTCCAAGTTATTACCAAGGCAATTATTAAGCACATGTTTACCATTTTAAAGGAAAATCCTGGATTAATATTTAACACCACTTAAAACCTAAATGCTTTTTCCATTCAGGACCAACATTTGGCCCCTTGTTTTAATTTTCAGGAGCATTTTTCACTTTCACTTTGTTTTTTAACTGTTTTAAAATCACTCATTTTTAACTGATATATATCTAGCCTATTGATAAGTGGTTTTACCAATTAAATAAAATCAAAATCACATATTTTATAAGTCCTAGATGTAGTAGAATATTATTACATTTAATCATTTTACATTTCAGTGACATTTTATTTTTGCCAAATGCTGTTTTTACAGTTTTTGACCCTGCTGTAATGAAAAGCATTTTTAAAGATTAGAAAGAACAAAGTTTATTGGAATATATTTTGCAGGAAAAAGGAGTTTTTCTACTTTAAAAGTTCACATTTAATTGTTACTTGTTTATTTGGAATTCTTTGTGAAATATGGCAATTTGCTTAATATATATATACATATATATACACTGTAACAAATTTTACATTGAATAATCAACAGTATACCACTGATTTTGATAGAGCAAGCTGTGAATGTTTTCAACCATGTCTTCATCTTTTCTCTTCTAGCACCTTCCACATCAGGATCTAAAGATCACATGGACTGAACTGAAAACTTGCTTTTTAAAGATGATGTAAGATCTTTTGCTGCAGGTTCAAACGTCGGGTACAGATGTTGGCTTACATTACTAAAATATAAAGAATGCACCAGTACAAATGTAAGAAGAATGTACACTACAAGTCAGACGTTTGGAAACATGTTTATATTTGTCATATGTTTTAAAAATGTTTCTGATGTTTCCTGTACAATACAGATTGTGAAATATTATTGCGATGTAAAATAACAATTTCCTATTTTAATATACAAGGAATTTATTATTTATTATTCATTCAGTGTCTTCAGTGTCACACGATCTTTCAGAAATCATTCTAATATACTGTTTTATTATTACTGCTGGAAACTTTTTTTAGGATTCTTGAATGAATAAAACATTAAAAAGGAGCATTTATTTTAAATAGAAATCAGTAAATCTTTATTTTTTTATTTAAAAAATAAATTCTAACTTTTATTCAGCTAGGATGTTTTCTGTTGGCAAAGATTTATACTGTTAGAAAAGATTTACAGTATTGCAGTTTCCAGAAATAAAAATTGCCATCATTGATAATTCTAATAATAAATCAGCATATTAGAATGAAGGACCATGTGACACTTTAGACTGGAGTAATGACTGATGGAAATTCAGCTGCGCATCACAGAAATAA
Source organism: Enteromius unitaeniatus (assembly GCA_032359435.1). NCBI lineage: Eukaryota > Metazoa > Chordata > Actinopteri > Cypriniformes > Cyprinidae > Enteromius > Enteromius unitaeniatus. The sequence continues at coordinate 18,814,921 of JAUMHI010000034.1, forward strand.
ACTATATCTTAAAGTATTTTAAAAAAGAAACCCACTATTTTTAATAGTAAAAATATTTTACAATATATTTTCCTGTGTATTTTGGATCAAATAAATGCAGCCTTAATAAACATAAGAAACATCTTTAAAAAAATATTACAAAGTCTTACCGTTTCAAACGTGTGACAGGTAATGGGTTTACAATATTAAAGTCTAAAAAATATACTCGAGTGAAATATAAGGATTCATTAAAAAAACAACACTAAATTCAAGAGTAAAGCATATTTTTGGATAGCGGACAGCAAATTAACATCAGAAAATAATTCATCCGTTAACATTAAACACACACACAAATCGATCTCTTAAAAGAATCTTATTTTAATAAATCAAAAGTACAGATATCTACAAAAACTGTAGATCAGTTTTTCAATGTTCTTGTTTTTAGAAAGTACAGTACAATTTAAGTAGATCTCTTTTTAGAGTTATTTACAATTGTTTTTTTTGTTTTTGTTTTTTATACCAAAATGTAATTTACCGATCTCCCCAGTTACCTCACAATTGACAAATGAAAACATGGTCATGAAAAAGAATCTGGAAATGATATGGATGACAGTCGTTTCAAAATCAAGAAATACATGAAAGACAAACTAAACGGCAAAAACTGAGATGGACAGACGTACGTATCACTGCTCGATCAACACGACTGCAAAGCTGCTTGTTAAGACAGAAAGCGGTACCTGTTTGCTGATGTTCTTTTCCACTTGGTTTGTTTGCCAATCAAATTAAAATCTTTTGCCGGCTGTCTGTTATATTGTTTTTGCATTTTATCACATCACTTAAAAACACCCTAAGGCCAGATTCAATTTGTCTGAGGTCCATTAACATGTTTTAAACAGCAAACTGTCCTCTAAAGCTCAGAAAAGACTTCAATGTACAGGACATCTACAGAAAATAATAAACACACACAGACAAAACATACAGGAGGTCAACAGTATCACCTTCATGATGCATAGATCCAAAATGAAAGATCAAGTATTAGTTATTAAGACAAACGGCAAGTTGGGGACATTATTGGACAGGTTGAGAAGAAGAGATGCATACAGCATCTCCTCGAGGTGGAAAGAGAACAAGGTGCAAACAGGAAGTCATTTCAAGTTGGTAGACAAGCTAGATTGGAAAAAGAAAAGGAAAGCCATTTTTTTGGATGTGCCGTATTGCAGCGAGAAGAGAATTTCATGCACTTCTGCCTCAAACAGTCAAACGCTGTGCTTCTTAGCCTTTAAAAAACACATTCAGGTGGCATCTCACTCCAAACCATATGGAACATATAGACAAATGTGACGCTTCACTTCCTGAATTCTCATTTTTGAAGCTTCACACAGTGTCCTGATATGTAAATAACTTTATGTATATCCGAAATAATTGCGTGGTGCAGTAATAAGATTCAGATTGCATTCATGCAAACACAAAATGCCGGTCTTTGGGGTGAAATCTAACCTGAATGTGTTCTTGTCAGCTTTCGTGAGATTCACTTTTTTGTATTTTTATGGATTTTTTTTTTTCACTTAAAACTAACAGGAGCTGAAGTTTCCTGACCTATTGCTGGTAAACCCATCCGCATGTTTCATGTCACAATACGACTACAAAATGTACATTTGAGTATACTGCAGTGCAAAGGAAAAATACACAATTTCTCGAAATAAAGGTGGATTTAAAAACGCATACCCAACTGCAGTTTGCTTTGAAGGGCTGCACAACTCTCTGGCATTGCATTTCTTGCATTAACTATGCAAGATATGTGCATGCGCTTATGACAACTCACTGTTCAGTACTCCGGAATGATGGATTACTGTATTCTGGTTAGTTAAGCCTAGTCATATGAACCAAATCTGTTTGTTTTTACAATGTGCAAGCCAAACTAATAAGACTGCAATTCAGATGCTACACATACAGTCTGTTCATAATACAAGAAATATGAACTGAACACAACTGATAGAAGACTATATTCAAACTGCATCAATAGCAGCCGATGCGTAAAGTCAAGACTTGAAAACGTTTGGGGGAATGGAAATGCCTTAATCTCAAAACGAACATGAATTCGGCAGGTCGTACTCCATGTAACCATGTAAAATCGCCTGTCTTTATGATGCTAAACTATCACTTGGCACAAACTACACAAAAGATACTGATAAAGTGCATGAACTTCTGTATACGGGAGGTGCTTTCTCAAGTACAGCTCTGCTTTTCAGGTTACACAGTCACCCTTTCTCATTGCTTTTGGTTATGTGTATCTATTAATACCACAAACTCAGGATGTCCACTTCCTATCACGGGCTACGTGTCAGTTTCATTTGATTACTTTCATGTTGGGCCGCTGTCAGGTCATAATAAAGCAAGACCTGAGTTTTGGATTCATTGGAAGGAATGTTAAAACGAAAGCTAGCGCTACTGCATAAAAAAACTGAACTATTTGGAAATAGCTTTGTGTGCAGGTAAAAAAAAAAAAAAGGGAGGTTAGTTTTAACGAGGCAGGATCTTCATTTGTTTAATATGAAACCTTGACTGCACCAAGTCTGTGAACGCAACACTTTTGCGTAACAGGTCTGAAAAATAAAACGGGTCAAAAACAGCGAAATATATGTATTTTTTCAAAAATGAAAAGAAAGGAGAAAGCATCTAAGAGGTGGGTTATAATATTCCTCTACTTACAATAAGGTCATGTGATTGTCGAAGAATGCATGAGGGCCAACAATAAGATGGAATGATAGAGAAAGTCCCACTGACTCTCAAACTGGCTCAATATCAGATCACGCTCTGTGGCCCCGACACAGAATCACGACTGCTTCCGGGTCGCCACGAAGGAATGGATCAATTTTGGCAGTTGTACGCTCAAAATGAGCGATTGAAACAAAGATGCGGGGTCTTCTTTAGGTGCACGTTTCCCGACCAACGCACCCAGTTCTTCACCTTGCCTAGTAGAACCAATGCTTTCCCACCACGGTTTCATTTGGGAAGGGTCATAAGCGAGAGGCAGCGGCATCGCTAATCTGTCAATGGAAGAAGATAAGAGGAGCCAGAAACTCCGACTGCCCTAGGGCTGGAAGAGGAGCGTGACAGAGAAGGAGAGGTGGGATAAAAGAGGAAGGAGGAGGAGTGCTAAGAGGGAGAGCATAGTCCAGTCATGTCCAGCCCACGGGCGGCGGACAGTAAGGCCTTGGTCTTCACAGTAGCACACAGCGAAAGAAGCTGCTCTTTTTCTGCTGTTCAGGGGTAATTTTCACTCCATGGTTGCTGCTCTGAGGATTGTTTCCCTCCTGTGTGAGCAAAAAAAGAAAAATTGTGCTAACGCTTTACTTGAAACCTTATATATACATAGATACAAGCATTTGTAATGCATTAATTGTGCCTTGCAAATAATTAGATCGTTGTAAGACGATAATATATTAACTATCGCACCGTGAGAACGCATATAAGAAAACAAACAAAAAATGATTTCAGATGTAAACATGTATCTTCAAATATTACCATGTAATGCATTAAAACATGACAAACAAACAACTGTAGATGTAACAAGGAATCTGCACACACTGTAATGCATTTTAACTTTGGTTACAATTATTTATAGACGTGTATATTGCATTTCTATACACTTGTTGAACTAATGTTAACAGATTCAACTTTTGATCTTAAAAATTAGCATTAGTATATGCTGAGATTAACATCAGCTGAAATAAATAATGTGGTAATATTTTTCTTTGTTGGTTTATTTGAACTAATCTTACCTCATTGTAAAGTGTCACCCAAGTTTTTATCTTAATTCATATTTCCGCATAAAGCTAAAGCACAGAAAGTGAAAGTCTCACCAATTTCGTGTCCATCTTTGATTTTATGTCTCTGGCGAGTGTTAAGAATGCCTGCGAGTAGAGCAGAAAACATCATGTCTTCATCAGACCTTTAAACGCTCAATCTGCTGCAGATATGATAAGGTTACGAAACTAGGATTAATCATAAAAGCCATTTACACTTACGTTCTCAACGTTGATGTTAGCCTTTGCACTCGTCTCCATGAACTTGATGCCATACTCTAACGCCAGCTAAACAAGTACAGGCAGATTCCATTACATAAAATACAAGTATGATTTCTCTGGATGATTACAGAGCGTTTAGCAGATTTGTGATGATGCAGGTAGATTAACTAAACAGGTGGCATCATGGCTGTAGGGTCTTACACTAGCAAACTGTTTTTTGGGGAAGAAAAAAGGCAATAAAAAAGCTTAGTAAAAGAACATGGTCTGCTCACCTTCTCGCCTCTGTCTTTAGACACCTGCCTCTTCTCATTAATGTCACATTTGTTCCCCAAAATCATTTTTTCTACATCCGCTGAAGCATGCTGGGTTGAAAACATACAAAAACATGAGCTGTAATAACCTGCCGCCAAATATGCAACCATTATTGATAAGGATGTTACCGGGAGTTCAGACCACAGTTAGAGTTTACATTACGCATGCTTTTGTGTTCAAAAACTATTATTTACTGGACATGTTGTGTTAAAGCAAAACAACACGATCACTGGAAACTGCTAGAGACAAAAACAGTAAGACGCAATAGGCTTATTGACCAAAGTAAAACTGCAACACATTTAAACTACATTTTATCAGTTCATGCATTTCCATGACAATCAAACCCACGCTTCACTGTCTGCACTACAGTAACTTTATGTAATTATTCATATCGCAAAAAAAAAAAATGCAGACCTGTTGATTATGTATATTTGGGAATCTGAAGACACTGAAACACTCACCTCCTCTATGTTTCGAATCCAGTTTTTGATGTTGTCAAATGATTTCTCATTAGTAATATCATAAACCAGCATGATACCCTGAGATCAGAGCATAAGATAAATCACAAGTGAGCACATAACAGTAATTATAAAAGACAACAGCAAAATGAAAATGAAAATCCTTTATCTAATTTAAAAACAGACCGCTCTATTTTCACTAAAATTATCATTAAGTTTTTAAACTTGTTTTTTTTTTTTTCACAATTAGCACAGACCTACAATCAATTTATTTCAAAAAGAAAATGAAAACTTGTTTTACAGAAAATAAAATCAAGTTTGGTAATGACAGCATAGACATAGAAATGATCAACTCCACGTGTAACAAGGTGAGGGGGAAAAAAAAGCTTATATTTTTGGGAATTAATTATAACAAGTGTTTGTAGGTTTTGGTCTAATGCAATAACTTTAACTACTTTGTTCTGAAAACAGAAAATCCCCTCCAAGCCACAATGACCAAAACCCAACATGACAAATAGACCTGTATCTTCTCACACAAAGCACAATAATGTATATTCTTAAGCCTCATCTTACCATTGCTCCTCTGTAATATGCCGTTGTGATTGTTCGGAATCGCTCCTGTCCTGCCGTGTCCCTGTAAACACCAAACAATATCAGTGCTGTGACTGTGGCCATGCTGAAATGCATTTAAAGTGGAAGATGGCCTCCTCCTTACTAGAACAATGACAAAGGTCAACCACTAACACGCGCTGCTATGTAAAGGAGAAATTGAACTGGTCACGGTTTCAGTAGTCATACGGTGGCTCCTTCAGAAATCTCTCCATGTCCTTCCAGCCTTCTGCTGTCGTTCAACTAGCACTGAGAGTGACACTAGAAGAAAAAGACGACTAGAAACTCACCATATCTGTAACTTTATCTTCTTGCCATCTAGTTCTATTGTCCTGATCTTGAAATCGATACCTGGAAGAGAAAATACGTAACTGCACAACTCTCATAGGATGAAAAACAAGCCCAATACAGTGGCTCTTTCAAATGTGTCCACTTACAACGTCACACTATTTTTATACACAAGACAAAGAGATGTCCTTTCTATGCATATGAACACATGCTATATTTTATATGTATATACATTATACATACACACACATATATGTACATGTATATTACATACACACACACACACTATATATTTTATATATATAAAAATTATATATTTTCACATTATATATATATATATATATATATATATATAAATAAAAAAAAAAAAAAAAAAAAAAATATATATATATATATATATATAACACACAATCATATCATTAAAAATAAAAAGTAAGCATATCATTAAAAAATTAAAATAAAAAATCATGTTTTTGTGACAACGTCACATTCTTGAGCATGTGGATGTCGATAGCACTGTTTTGTAAGTTAAATTCTATAAGGTAATTTTTACCATGGTAAAGGTATAATAACCATCAAGCATCATATCATCTTTATCGAAGTACAGTGGCATTCCCAATTGATATTTGCATAAGCGTAGCATGGCACTACCACCGTAACAGTTTCATGTAAAACTATTTAAATGACAACGGACATGCCTATTATTATATCTATATAATGTTGAGTCTTAACTTAAGAAATAGGAAAAGAAAAGCCAATGTATCACTAGTATCCGAGTCATTCTGTAACAGCAGCTAGAGGCTAACGTTCATAGACACCTAACGATAAACACCAAACAAAATGAATCATTAAAAGACAAAGAAAACTGTCAAAGTTAAGAAACAATACAAGCCAACAATGCCTCAAGAGCTAACAGACATTAAGTTACTGGTCCATTAGCTTAGCCGTTAGCACAGCCTGACGTTTCATAAACAATCCGGACGAACAGTCTTTAAAATATACACATAGATACCTATCGTCGAAATAAAGGTCGAGTTAAAGGCATCCTCCGAGAATCTGAACAGCACACAGGTCTTCCCGACGCCGGAATCCCCGATTAACAGCAGTTTAAACAAATAATCGTACGTCTTCGCCATACTGAGTGTATTGCGGAAATCCCGCCCGGTACTTTAGCAGACAGCGCAGAATCCGCAGAGCGGCGAGGAACTGACCAATCATACTATGGCGAAGGCTGCGTACATTAATATTAATGACGGCAAACTGACGTACTGATGAATATTGATGACGCAGCGTCATTAATATTCATGAGATACGCCTTCTTATGATTCTTAACGGCAGCTGTCGTTGCAGCCACGTCGCACGTAAGCGTACACGATTAATATTCATAAGCTCAGCCTCTGCCGTAGTGCGATTTGTAAAATGTGCTTCCTGAACTAATACGAGACCTCATACCTTAATAGCAATTACTGACGAAACTCAGTGCCTCGAGGTCATTACTAATGAGTGAGTGTGTGTGTGTGTGTGTGTGTGTGTGTGTGTGTGTGTGGACGGTCAAATTCCTTCATAAGGCTTGGCTTCAGGCCTATGGATAATCTTCATGATGGTCAAGCTTTTTGTTTATTGATGTATAAATAAAAATGAAAAAAAAAAAAAATTATATATATATATGATTATTAATTTATTATTTAATTTATTTTTTGCAAACGTGTTTATTTAATCTACTTATTTAAATAATAATAATCATTAATGCATAAAATAAACATACACTGGTGTGGTGTGCAAATAAGTAAACATTTATTTAGTTTAACAGGTATAAAAAAAACATCAAACCACAGTGAAAATAGCCCTTGCAGCATCAAGGCTAAAAAAATGGTCCCATAAACTAATAAAGACCTCCTAACGCTAGAAATAGTCCAAGAAATCTGTGTTACAATACATCATTTTGTTTTTAATACATTTGCATACATTTCCCCACTAAAATGTGATGTACTGATTGCTTTTTGACCTATTTTTGTTTTTCATTCAAGAGAACTAAATAAAACAGCACTATGACAGAAACCAAAAACAGGCTATCTCTGCATTCTTACATGAAGTGATGGGTCATAAATTTTAAGGTCAAAAACATAACCATTAATGGCATATATATTGGTATAATGCCACGTGTGTCAGAATTTAAATGGGACAAAATAGCAACAAGAAGACGTTATGAATTATTTAATGGACTAATACTTGCATTAGGAAATAATTAGAAAATTGCAAATCAAAATATAGAAAATATTGGATGGAAATAACATAACTTACAACATACAAAACATGAAAAGCTAAACATAAAACACTGTTGGAATGGATGGGAATCTAGAATGTTTTTCATGGACTTCTTGTTTGCTCACAAGCTATTGAGCTCCTGAAGTGTTTGATCCAGGACTTGATGCATCTCCAAGTTCTGCTGCTTTGCATTAGCCACATCCTCTGAAATAAACCAGCACAATGATTTAAAAAGAGAAACAATAGCTGACAGCAAACACTTTTCTAAACATGATTGTCTAAAGTGCTGATTGCCAAACAAGCCTGCTCATTCCAGGCTTTAAACAAACCACAGCTGGGTTTGTGGACATAAAAATCCCATTCATTTTCCTCTACGAAAAAAAATTGATTTCAAAAGATAACACAGAATTTTTTTTAAAGACAGAAATGCAATAAGCTCTGAGATTCTTAAGTCATTAGAAATGATCATTTAGAATATATTTTTTAAATATTTAAAATTATTGGATGTTTTGGATAAAATGCGTAAATGTAAATGGGATTTTTTTATGCATATTTGCATATGTATGAATATTTCACATATGTTTTTGAAATTTAATGTATTACTTTTTAGAAAATTAAAAAATAAATAAATATTAATGTATTTATTTATTATTTTGATTAAATGCATAAATGTAATGTGTGTTTTTACAAATAGGTACTCTTTGCTCTCAAACTACTTATATGTTTCAATATTAAAATATTTTGCAGCAAATCTTCTAAAATCTTCTGTCAAAATGTAAAAAAATTAAATAAATGCATTATGAAAGCATTACATTACACAAAAGAGGATCCTTATTATTGCACATCTAAATGTTTTTTTATTTTGCTTCTTTATGAAAAGAGCAAGAAAGGTGGACAAAGATTAAGACTAGACTCAAGATCAGAAAAGCATGAAATTGAAAATGCAGGAAAAAAAACTTTTATTAAAATTTAGAGGAAAAGTCAGACTTTCAGAAAGTGCAAAATACATAAGGCACCAGTGATGAAGGAAGGGTGAGCAGAGAAAGAGGGACAGAGGCACAGCCAATCAGGATAGTTTATGCCGAGCACCAGCACTTGATTGAACGAGAGAGCTGTCAATCACAGATGTGCCGTTCAAGCACTGCTGACACATAAAAGCATCTATAAAGAGGTCATATCATTGAGCGCAAGATCCAGCTCCTCACTAATGGCCTTGTATTTCAGCTTCTGAGCATAGCTTTCATCTGGAGGTCAAAAGGTCAAGAGCAGAAAGGACAGGTGTTTCGGCCATGGATGGAGAACGCAGGAGACAGGAACAGGAAATGACAGACAGAAAAAGAAAGGAAACAGTAAGTTCAGCAGGTCCAAGTGGACGAAAAACAGCACAGAAATGCCTACAAATGGACTAGATAACAGAAAGAAGAAAAAGAAAAAGAACAAGGTAAAAGTATCTTCTATTATAAATGTGATTAATCATAAATAATCGTTTGACAGCACTTTTTTTCCAAAGTAGCTTTACATTTTAAAGGAATAGTTCACTCAAAAATCATGTCAGCATTTACTCACCACTGAGTAGTCCCAAACCTGTATGAATTTCTTTGTTCTGCAGAACAAAAAGGAAGGTATTTTGACGAAGGTTTGAAACCAGGCTGTTTTGGTCACTATTGCCTTCCATAGTAAAGAAAAAAATACTATGGAAGTCAGTGGTGACCCAAAAGACTCATGCCTTGTTACAAACAAACTTTCTGAAGAAATATCTTCCTTTGTGTTTTGGAACTACTCAGCGGGGGGTAAATGAGTTTTCATTTTTGAGTGAACTATTCCTTCAAAGAAAACAAAACAAAACAGGAAATAAGCATTTTATAAATGTATATTTATAAATGTATGTTTATCTGAGTATATGCATGTATCTATATCAATTTGTTTTATGTATATATAAACACATGCATGGATATATTTTAGAAAAATATGTTATTTATTCATTAAATGTTTATAACATATATATATATATATATATATATATATATGTATCATCCAAAATAAAGTTACTGTTTACATATATATATATATATATATATATATATATATATAGACAAACACAGTGAGTATGGAAAGTATTCAGACCCCCTTAAATTTTTCACTCTTTGTTGTTTTTTCAGCCATTTGATAAATCATTTAAGTTAATTTTTTCCTTATTAATGTACACACAGAACCCCATATTGACAGAAAAACACAGAATTTTTGGCAATTTTGCAGATTTAATAAAAAAGAAAAACTGGAATATCACATGGTCCTAAGTATTCAGACCCTTTGCTGTGACACTCATATATTTAACTCAGGTGCTTGAGATGGTTCTACACCTTCATTTGAGTCCAGCCGTGTTTGATTTTACTGATTGGACTTGATTAGGAAAGCCACACACCTGTCTATATAAGATCTTACAGCTCACAATGCATGTCAGAGCAAATTAGGTCAAAGGAACTCCCTGAAGAGCTCAGAGACAAATTTGTGGCAGGGCATAGATCTGGCCAAGATTAAGACAAGACAATTTTGCTGCACTTAAGGTTCCTAAGAGCACAGTGGCCTCCATAATCCTTAAATGGAAGACGTTTGGACGACCAGAACCATTCCTAGAGCTGGCCGTCTGGCCAAACTGAGCTATCGGGGGAGAAGAGCCTTGGTGAGAGAGGTAAAGAAGAACCCAAAGATCACTGTGGCTGAGCTCCAGAGATGCAGTCGGGAGATGGAGAAAGTTGTAGAAAGTCAACCATCACTGCAGTTCTTGACAGAAGCCTCTCCTCAGTGCAAGACACATGAAAGCCTGCATGGAGTTTGATAAAAAACACCCGAAGGACTGACCATGATAGAAATTTTTTGCCTTAATTCTAAGCAGTATGTGTGGAGAAAACCAGGCACTGCTCATCTCCTGTCCAATACTGTCCCAACAGTGAAGCATGGTGGTGCAGCATCATGCTGTGGGAGTGTTTTTCAGCTGCAGGGACAGGACGACTGGTTGCAATCGAGGGAAAGATGAATGCAGCCAAGTACATGGATATCCTGGACCAAAACCTTCTCCAGAGTGGTCAGGACCTCAGACTGGGTCGAAGGTTTACCTTCCAGCAAGACAATGACCCTAAGCACACAGCTAAAATAACCAAGGAGTGGCTTCACAACAACTCTGTGACTGTTCTTGAATGGCCCAGCCAGAGCCTAGATTTAAACCCAATTGATCTCTGGAGAGACCTAAAAATGTCTCTCCACCAACGTTTACCATCCAACCTGACAGAACTGGAGAGGATCTGCAAGGAGGAATGGCAGAGGATCCCCAAATGCAGGTGTGAAAAACTTGTTGCATCTTTCCTCATGGCTATATTCAATCAAAAGGGTGCTTCTACTAAATACTGACCAAAGGGTCTGAATACTTAGGACCATATTGATATTGATTGTGTCTGTTTTAATAAATCTGCAAAACTGTCAACAATTCTGTGTTTTTCTGTCAATATGGGGTGCTGTGTGTACATTAATCAGGTAAAAATTAACAAATGATTTTAGCAAATGGCTGCAATATAACAGAGTGTGAAACATTTAAGGGGTCTGAATATTTTCCGTACCCACTCCATGTCATTTCAGCTATAAAGAGCTTTACAGAAGATCACAGAGTCATTATTTAGCTACATTTAGTTGTCATTGTTTCAGAGCTCATCTTCTCCAGGGGTTTGCAAGAACTGTTTAAGAAGACGAGTTGAACAGGTTGAACCGGCTCACACCATTAAATCTTGTTTTTTCAGCACAATGAAAAGAGAAATAAAGCGTGTGCATGTGGTCAGAGGAGATAAAGGTTGATTCCAGCTGATGCTTTTAGTGACGTCATCAGCTGGAATTCCTCAGGACTGAATCACAGCTTACCCTCAAGGTCGTCAATGGTCTTTTCCAGTTTGGACACCGTCCTTTCTGCGAACTCAGCACGAGTCTCCACCTACAGGGGAAAATCCAGAAAGAAGAGAGAACAAATGTGAAAGGTCAGAAAATGGCATGCATCTGGCCTACAAAAGAAAACTTGCATGAAAAACTATACTAGAATGAACATCTCACTCACCTCTTTCAGTCTATCAGTGAGAACTTTGACTTCCTCTTCATACTTGTCCTCTTTCTCTGAATACTGCAGACAGAAAACAAGCAAAAGACTGCTGCTTCTCAAATGGTTTTTCTTCAGGTCTCAGATTTAATACTGGACAAGTGGAGACATGGGGCCAATACTGCTTACATAAATTAAAAAGTATTGAAATGCATTCATATATTCATAAAATGCAGACCCAACAGTGTATAATATATATGTAATGTATACACACTACTAGAACTGTATAGACAAGATTGTAATCTTAGAAATAGCTAAACAACCCAAGTGTGCACAATGAAAAAACATGATTGTTGAAAATAGTTTGCATAACGTGTGTTCTCTTAATATATGCGTGTTATACAATATTTGTTGTGTATACACAAAGACACACATGTAGTATGTATTTTGAAAATATTTACATGCATTTACATTTCTATATTTATATGATTTATATTATAAATAAATCACATACATACATACGTAAACTCTCACTCTCTTTATGTGTGTGTGTGTGTGTGTGCTTAATTATATTTTGTTAAACCACAGTCAACTACATATCAAACTACACAAAAAAAACAACAACAAAAAAAACAAAAAAACTATAAACCCCTGAAATTATATAATTGCATTTAAAATACAGTAATTAATAACAACTGTATTTAGCAACTAATTCCGCTGCTATTAAAGAAGATGACGTATGATGCTGTGGAGGGGCTTCACTGTTGAGAAGTGATTCAAATGAATCATTTTTGAACCAGTTCACCAAAATGAAGCTACAGAAAGCACTAAAGATAGATCAGATGTACTGCATTCATGTTCAATACAATGGCCTCATTCATGAGACAGGAGCAGAACCAGTTTCTGTGCAAACCACTCATTTGTAAAAGGTCGTTCATGAGTCATCACATTCAATTCAAAGCAACAGCTCAAATCAGAATGCATTATGAACACTTTACACAGAAATTTGTTCTGCTCTGTGGCATGATGGGTCATCGGTCAGCTGACTCACCTTATCTGATTGAGCTTCTAATGACTTGAGGTTGTTAGTTACGTTTTTCAGTTCTTCCTCCAGATCTGCTCCTTTACTGTAAAAGCAGAGGAAAAGTTGGTAGGTGTTTTTTGGAGTGATGCCGTAAAGAACTGTTTTTGGTTCCCCAAAGAACCTTTCAGTGATTTTTTTTTTGCGTGCAGAACATTTGAATAATCTAATGAACCTTTATTGTGCTATAAAGAACCTCCCGTGGAATCATCAACACCAATAAAGAACATGTATTACAGCTCGAATGGGAGTTCCTGACAACAAGTGTTGTTGTGCTTGTAACTAGTTATTTGTATTATAATTTTGATCATACAGTGATACACTGAAAATAAAAATGTCTTACTTAGTGTTTTTGTCTAGTTTTCCAGTACAACTATCAAAATATTCTAGCAAGTTTATGAATAAAAATGATTTAAGCTTGTTTCCAGCCCTAAATTAAAAAAAGGTAATTGCGATTTAATCTTGCAATTGCTTGTTTACATCTTGCAATTGTATTTTTTATGCATGAAAAACTTGCAATCTTCCTTTTTCCTCAGAATTTTAAACTCATAATTGCTAGAAAAAAAGTCGCAATTGCTAGAAAAAAGTTGAGAAAAGAATTATGAGCAATAAAAAGTCATAAATGTGGGATATAAACTTCCAATTGCAAGAAAAAAAAAAGTCTGAATTGTGTGACTTCTGACTTACAAATCAATCTCGCAATTCTAAAAAAGAAATAAATTATTAGATTGTTTATTTCATGCAGTTGAGTAAAAAAATACATAAATTTTTATTCATGGGCAGAAACAAACTTCCATAATTTTTACTCAAAAATTCACACTAAATTAAATGAAAAGTAGAAAGTCTAAAATTGCTATTTTCTTGTAAAACGCACTACATTAATCTTTGCTTTATGTGTACTTTAAAGACATTTTTATAGTGTAAACTTCTGACTTTTCTCACAATTTTTTATTCAGTGGGTGATGCATGCTTCCAGAGAAATTCGTTTAAAAGCAAGCCCTACATATTTTTTCCAGTGTAGGTCAGCAAGTTGTGTTGTGGTTAACTAGATCTGTCTGTGTGTTAGTTAAAGATGGGTACTAACAGTTCTGCAATCTCTGCTCTCTCTTCTGCTCTTTCCAGTTCTCCCTCCAGAATCACCAGCTTACGAGCGACCTGCAGACACACAGAAGACATTCACAGATCCGCTCTTGACTCAGAACACACCGTATGAAGTGTGTGTGACTGACCTCTTCATATTTGCGGTCGGCCTCCTCAGCGATTTGTTTGGCTTCTTTAAGCTGTATTTCCTGAATTTCCATTTTTTCCTCATCTTTCATCGCACGATTCTCAATCACCTTTATGCCTCTGGATACAAAAACACAAAAATACAAATAAATGTGTCTGATGCAAGATTTGTTATGCATTTCACCATCAGCAATCCTTAGAGAACAATTGCATGATCTTTAGTGTGAGATTTTAGTCTCATTGATATTTTATTATAGTTTCTCTTAATATTTTGAATTAATTGTAATTAATAATGCATGTTTGTTTTAGTGTGTGGTGACTAATATATATGTACACACACACACACACACACAATACAAAGAGGACTGCTAATATAAAAAAATTAAAAAGCCAAATACAGTACAAATACAGTTTTTAGAAATAGTTATGTTTTTATTCTTAAATTACTGTTTCTGTTTTAATTTTACATAAATGTTATGTAAAATATACATCATTTTTTTTGTCATTTCAGTTGTTTTTGTAATTTTCAATTGGCTAGTTTTCATCTATATAGGTTTAATTACCTTTTATTTCAGCTTTAGTTATTTAATAAATCATATCAAAGTAAATAAAAATAAATTAATCAATAAAAAAAAATAATATATATATATATATATATATATATATATATACACAGTATACAGAAGGAACAATAATTAGGTGGATAATTCAAATATTATATAGTTAATTATAGTTCAAATATAGATTTAAATTTAAAATGTGCATATTTTTCCTTGCCCTCCACTAATATTGCCACCCTTGGTAAATCTGAGCAAAGATGTGGAAATAAATCTGCTTTGATTATCCTTATGATCTTTCATTCAAAAAAATTCACACAATTCTAATCTATCATTGAATTAAAACAACTGAAAATAGGGAGAAATTCTTGTGATAAAATAAATGTTTTTCTCCAATACATTTTGGCCACAATTATTGGCACCCCTAGAATTTTTTTATGAGTAAAATATCTCTGAAGTATATTTCCATTCATATTCACAATTTTGAGCAATCCAGGGCGATTATGAACATGAAATTATCCAGCTCTGGCTCTATTCACAGAAATATAAATGGGAGGGAAAACAAAACCCAAATTCCCTTAATCATCAACACAATGAGAACAACCAAATAATATATTTATGATGTGCAGCAAAAGATAATTAAGCTTCACCAATTAGTGAAGTGGCTTTAAGAAAAGAGCTACAGCAGTAAATATGACCATTTCCACCATCAGGGAAATAATGAAGAATTTCCAATCAACATAAAATGTTAGGAAACT
>JAUMHI010000034.1:18839453-18868231 GCA_032359435.1 Enteromius unitaeniatus
AACTCATAAGATATTTAGTGCTCTGAGTGCTGACATAAACGCCCGGGGTGAGTTTCTTTAGATCATGTATTCAGACTCAGACAGAACTGAAGCTCAACGCTGAAGCTGAACTTTATCTTCTTGTTTAGCAAAACACTGGAACATTGATTTACATATTTGTGAAAACTATTTAAATAAAGATCACACTTCTGATATGATTACAGTTTAATAGAGTTTAGGCTGACAGCTGCATAACGAGGATCTGACATGAGATATGATGCAAACATGAGACTGACTGACAAGATGCAACATATCACCTTCACCACGAGACTGTTTTGAGTCTCTATGAGGAAAATTACGTAAGAGATTCATTAAAAATCTACAAAAGCTTATGCAGACAAATGAGAATATAATCAGAATTGAAAAAGAAAATGTAAAACAAAAAAACTATTAAAACTATTAATTAATTCTTTTTAATTCAGTTTGATTATTAATGAACTATAACAAAAGCCATATTTTAATTCTGAAGAGTTACACACACACACAGACTTCATACGGTATATGTTAAACCTTATACACTGACTGAGAAAAAATTACACTTATGAGGAAAATCAACTAAGAAATAAATAAAAGCTTGTGTAGCTAAGGATAATTAAAAATACAATAAAACAATAAACAGATTAAAGAGTTTCAAAACATTATTAAACTTAATGCTAAAAATAATAACATTTACTTAAATTAGTACAAAATAATTAACATAGTGTATGTTTGACCAAAATGACTCAAGATACCACTTATTCTTTGCAAAAATCCCAATTCTAACAGGAGAAATAAGATCAAACGGGGAAAAAAATTGTAATTCTGAAGAATAGTAGCATTACTTTAGGATGTTTTGACAAGTGATGTCAAAATAACCTGCTGAAATCAGAGTTAGGCTATGATGTGTTGTGTGTCTTTTTGTTTGTTTGTTCGTTTGTTTGTGTAGCAATAAAAGAATATAAGCAAAGAAATAGATACAGATACTACAAAAGGGCTATAATAATGTAAACCAAAAATCCACAATAATTAATTAATTAGGTCTAATGAATATAAAACGTAATGCAATTGTTTAAAAAAAATAATAATAATAATAAAAAAAAATATATATATATATTATTTATTTATTTATTTTTTAATAAAAGGTCCTTTAAAAGGTCCTTTAAAAATAAAAGCTATGCGTTTAAAATAGACCTATTCAGCATAAATTCATCAGGCTTTTCCTGAGCGTATGCAGAACTATTTTAGCATCACAATGTTGAGCTCTTCACGCTGAACACAAAGAGCAGCTCATTCATGCATATGCACTTGTTTACCATACGCTGTGATTGACAGTTGTGTGAATGTAAATCTCTCTCCTTTGATTTGCTGACGTGCCCCGCTTCAAGCACGACAACCACGCCCCCCGCGCACTTTCAACCAATCGCTGAGGAGCAGGGAAAAAACACGCATTGTTCTGTATAAACGCAGCGAGCAGCAGCAGCTTCACAGATTAATAACACGCGGAGCCTCCTTATACTTATACTATTTATTAATACTGCACTGCAAAATTAATATTATTTATTTCTTCTGTGTACTATGGGAACAGAATGTTTCTGGCTGCTGGTTATCGGATTTTCTCTTATTGCGAGCGAACCAATCTCCAACTCCACTGAAGAAGTGTTTGCGAGTAAGTTTTTGACCATCAAAAAAATGATTCATTTTTTTATTTGGTTATTTGTAATATTTAAAGCAAATAAATCAAATTGATAAAACATAATGCAATATTAATAAAACAATATTTATTTATTTAACAGTTAACAACTATTAAGGAATAAAGCTCAGGGCTATTAGTCTTACTACGATTGAAAAAAGTAGTTAATTAAAATAAATCTGAAATGAAATCTAAATTAGATTGAAGAAATGAGTTCAAGTTAAACTGACTAACTGATTTTTAACATTTTATTGATTTATTTGTTTCCATTCACTTTCTTTTGTTCCTCCCTTTTCCTCTATAAACATTCTGTTCTTCATACAGTGCTGTATATATTGGGAAATGCATAATAGAGATATACACATGCTCAACACATTTGTTACACACACACACACCTTACATCTAGCTTTTTGTTCTACATGTTTGGTATCTAACTTTTACGAAAAGCTTTAAAAGATAAAAAAACAACAACTTCAGGTTCAGGATTAGCGTAGTCCTAAAAACTAATTCTGGATCAGCAAGCCCAGTTTGATTTCATTTCCACAATACACACTGTTTCAAAGCAGCTTTACAGAGAAAAATGGCTTACAAACTAAGGTGAGGAAAGTGGATTGAGGAAATATCTCAGAGGATTTCACATGAATAATATTTATAATACGGGCCATAATAAACTACAGCACATAAAGAATTAGATGCATGCTAAAGCGATAGTGCTGTTTTTTTCAGGTAACTCCACTGAGCTGACACTAGACTACAGGGACATCCAGTCCAAGTTCTCCATCAGAAACCCAGAATTCCCCGACGAGGATCTCTGTTATCTTGTCCCAGGACAACAGGACTCTATTTCACTCTGCAACTTCAGAAATGATTCCCAAACCTTCCTCATTATCCACGGATGGTCGGTGAGTTCAGTCAGAAAGCAGTGCTCTGTTAATTTGCTCTGCATGAACTGCACTACTGTAACTTGATTTATTTTGCTGCAGTATAATAACTAATGTCTGTGTCACCTGTAGGTCGCCGGTCTGTTTGAGAGCTGGGTTTATAAGCTGGTGTCGGCTCTGTTTGATCGTGAACCCGGTGCTAATGTGATTGTTGTGGACTGGCTGGATCGGGCCAACAAACACTACCCCAAATCAGCAGAAAACACCCGGCTGGTGGGAGCAGACGTGGCCAAGTTCGTCAACTGGCTGGAGGTACTGTGTGCAGAGAAACACATTGTTCATTTTATTGCTGGAGCAGTTTTGTAATGACAGTCGCCCGAATGTTACCTCACATCACTACCGTGACAAAAAACATGCTCAGGTCTAGATAACAGGTATAGATGATGAATAGCATCTCTACAGCTTCTACAAAAAATGAGCAAAGAATCCAAAAAAAGAAACAGCTGATAATGAAGATTATTTCATTATCTAGCCATGTGAAATTAATATGGAAATTAAGCCCATGGGTTATTATTGTTAACCAAAACTGGAGCACTGAAAATAAATATAAATATTACAGGAAACTAAATGTTAGAGCTAAAATAAGAAATAAGAGTTATAGCACTGAAACATAAACTGAACTGAAATAAAAACTAAACAATGTAGTATTATTTAAATACCACTGAAAAAGACAATGACTAAAGCTAGAACTGTTAAAAACATGAATTGAGAGAAGCTTAAATAAAATATATGTGTTTTATATCTATATATGTGTTTTTATATCTTGTCTTGGCACTAAAATTATACCTGGAAATAAATAAAAAACTAAAACTAAATAGTAAAATGTATTATTAATAATAAAAAGCACATCAAAATAATTTTCAAAATTACTTAAAATTAAAACGGAACATTTTAATAAATGTTTTTAAGTATATAAAGAATTTAAGTATATAAATAATAATAATAATAAAACATATATACATAATAAAATAACACTGATCCATCTCTATTATCAGGAATACAGAAGATATTAATAGTCTTATTTCTAATTATGTTTATAATTTATAATAGTAATAATAATATTATTAGGCAATAGCACATATAAATAATTAAAGTTAAATTAAAATTGAAACTGCATTACTGGATTTAAAAATGTAAACTATATCAAATAAAAGATGTAAAAAGTATATCAAGTATTTAAGTGTATGCATAATAATAAAAAAATAATATCAGGAATGCAAAAGATATTAATAGTCTAATTTCTAATTATTTGGAGTGAAATTTAAATCAGACATCTTCTCGCAGGCTTTATAATAGAATATGAGACTCAATCAGTGATGTGTTTGTGTTGTTGTGAAGGAGCTGGACTATCCTCTGGATAAAGTGCACTTGTTAGGCTACAGTCTGGGTGCTCATGTGGCCGGCGTCGCAGGAAACCTCACCAACACCAAAGTCAACAGAATCACAGGTGAGAGGACTTTCGTTTTCATATCCTCAAACTCCTTATTTCTGTCCTAGAAGAAGCTTTGCCAGATGTGTGTTGGTCCGAAAGATCTTTAGTAGAATCTAAGCAGATATAAGTTAGAGAGACAGAATATAAAGAGCAGGTTTTCTGGTGTTTCTTCAGGTCTGGACCCCGCGGGCCCCAGCTTTGAGAATGCTGAGAGTCTGAGGCGTCTGTCTCCTGATGATGCTATGTTTGTGGACGTCCTGCACACAAACACCAGAGGCTCACCGGACCTCAGCATCGGTATACAGAGACCCGTGGGTCACGTGGACATTTACCCCAATGGAGGCACCTTCCAGCCGGGCTGCAGCATTCAGAACACCATGAAGATGATTGCCACCTACGGCATATACAGTACATTTACACCTTGACTTTCATTTTTGCATTATTCTAGTTTTAGTCATTTAGTTTGTTTATATTTCTATTTAGCTTTAATTCACATTTATTTCCATTTTAGTTGTTTTAGCACTTCAACTTTATTTCAGTTAGTATTTTTAAGAGTGTTTTAATCTAATAATTGTATTATTTTTATTCTTTTCAGCAGTTTTAGTTAACAATAACAACACTGTTAGTAAAATGCTAACTCTATTTAAATCCAATTTGTTATGTGCGTTGGACATTTTTATTAGTTACTTTTTAATTATTTCTATTTAATTTTGGTTGCCAAGGCAACATTTAAAAATTTTATTTTTTTCTTACTTACATGAAGTTCACGTTTTATTTCAGCTTTATTTCAAAGAACAAATATAGCATATTTTTCTTAAATATATACGTGTGTGTTTATATGAACAGAATAAATAAACACGTTATAAACACATATATTATGTCAACAAAAGCTTTAATTTTGGATGTGATTATTTGCGTTGACAGTACTAATTATTACCTATTAAAAAAGATCCTAATAAGCCTCAGTGTTTTTGACCTTCTCTTTGACCACTGGCAGACATGGACCAGATTGTCAAATGCTCTCATGAGCGCTCCATTCACCTGTTCATCGACTCGTTGGTGAACCAGGCGTACCAGAGCTGGGCGTATCGCTGCAGCTCCAGAGACGCCTTCAACAAGGGCCTGTGCTTGAGCTGCAGGAAGAACCGCTGCAACAAACTCGGCTACGGCGTCAACAAGATCCGCAGCGCCAGGAGCACCAAGATGTACCTCAAGACCCGCGACATGATGCCGTTCAAGGGTGAGCCAGAAACGACCTGGTCTCATGGCATAAACGTACATGAAATATGTACCAATAAGTACATATCACTGCAGTCTCTAAAGCAATGAACACTAGAGGCAGTAAAACTCAGACACCTTTTATTCCTTTTCACACAAGAGTTTTGATTAATAAAGCATGTCATGACTTCAAAACAATATTAATATGCTGGGAGATTTGAAAACTGCTGCTTTTGCATGTTTCCAACATGATAGAGCTTTAACTTTTTGCAGCAGTCCACAGATATTTCAATTCTGAACTGCCGCAATACATACCTTTATAAACTAAATAATAATGTGCCAAATGTGTTTTAGCACCATTCAGTGACATTTCTCTTTCGAACTGTGATGAAACGTGCAGGAAGGCTCATAAATGTAAATGTAGTAAGGCGCAGTGTTGCACAAAAAGTGCACAGAAGTACAATCACAATCTAGCTTGTATTTACATTTACATGACTTTTTACGTTTGTCTCTCTCGTTCTCTTGCAGTGTTTCATTACCAGATTAAGCTGCATCTGTTCAGCGACAAAAACATGACTTTGCTGGAGCAGCCAGTGAAGGTGTCTCTGTTCGGGACGGCCGATGAGAGGGACGACATCGCTGTCACTGTGTGAGTCTGCTTTACTGTTCTGCTGCTTATACAGTATGGTGGTCAAAAATGTTTTTTAATTAGATGGATGGACTATATGAGACTCATATGAAGAAAAGATCATGTTCCATGAAGATATTTCCTACTGTAAATATATCAAAACTTAATTATTGATTAGTAAGATGCATTCCTAAGAACTTAATTTGGACAACTTTATACGTGATTTTCTCAGTATTTTTTTTTTTTTTCTAATAATTGTATCTCAGCTAAATATTGTCCAATCATAACATTGATTCATCTTTCAGATGATTTGTAAATCTCAGTTTGAAAAAATGTAGCCTTTTGACAGGTTTTGTGGTCCAGGGTCACATATTTTAGTTCAGTAATGTGTTTAATATTTAGAATTTTTCAGGTAGTTTATGGTATAACATTACATTTAAAAATAGTTCTGAACCACTTTTTTGAATGTAAACCTAAAGATTTAATTACTTAAACTGCTGTACTGACTTAAGTACTGAGTTAAGCGACTGTTAATCAGGGACGCTATAAAACATGAAAGATGTCTTGTGTTTTTCTTGCAGGCCGAGCATGAGCACCAACAGCACTGTCTCGTTCCTGTTGACGTCTGACAAAGACATCGGCGAGCTGCTGATGTTGAGCTTTCACTGGGAGAAAGACTCATATCTCTACGGCTTCTTCAGCACCAATCAGTTCACGATCCGCAAAATGAGGATCAAATCTGGAGAAACACAGTCCAAGTGAGTCATTTTAGAGCATGCTGCACATACAGTACATACATGCTGCTATTAGAGAATTAAAGTCATAATTGCTTACATGCATATATAATATATACATAAGTGAATGCTTTTATTCACTTTAGATGCATGAAATGACTAAAAGTGACAGCAAATATGTCTATACTCTTACAAAAGATCCTTTTAACATTCTGTGAATCCTGAAAAATAACATTTATCACAGTATTGCTAAATTATTTTGCAAGCACAAGCGTTTTCAACATTAATAATAAGAAGAAATGTTTCTTGAGCAGCAAATCAATATTAGAATGATTTCTGAAGGATCATGTGACACTGGCAGTGATGCTGAAAATCCAGCTTTGATCACAGGAATAAATTACAGTTTAACACATTTTCACATAGGAAGCAGATATTTTCAATTATAATAATATTTCACAATTTTACAGAACTCTTCCTGTCCCCAAACTTTTGAATAGTTTATTTTACAGTTAAAATGAGCTATAAAAGAAATGTTTCATATCTAATTTATATGTTTGAAGTGAATATCCTTATATACACAGTAGAATTTCACTATTTTATTATTACCACCATTTAAAGAATGAATGGTTATACTTCAAAGTATTACTGATTTGACAGTATTTTAATCAAATAATTGCAGCCTTGGTGAGCAAAAGACACTTCATTCAAAAACATTGAAAATTCGCACTGTACAAACATTAAACTGTACACAGCATTACTACAGTGAAGAGAACACCAAACTTTTTCATGCAAAAAGCACATTTTGTTTTCCTGTAAAGGCTAATATTCAGACCCAGAGAAGGAGAGTTTGGTTCGCTGGTCCAGGGAGGAGGTGCTGTAGTGTTTGTGAAGTCCAGCGAGACGCCGCAGAGCAAGAGACAGAAGAGGTGAAGACACTTTACTTTCACTGACTGTTCAGTCCAACAGAAGGTCATTTTTATATAGAGAACTTTCTGTTTCTCTTTTTGTTTCTGGATTTCCAGGCAGCACAGACTGAAACATCACGGGAGCTTCTTCAAACAGAGCATCAACGAAGCATCCGCAGACATGAGTGAAGAATCCACAGAGACCATGACAAAACCAAACATCGCTCAGGTCAACACTGCAAGCGCTTTGTGATTATATTGATGCTGTTTGCACCAGATGTACTGTATCTCAATACTGTATCACTAATTGGTTGCATTGGCATACAATTTCAAAAGAAAAGTACAAAACTAAATACTTATAAAGAAAATCTTGTATAAAACACCAAATTCTTACAAATGTAATGCATTCAGACATTTTATTTGACCCTCAATGATGATTCACTGTTACACATTTTAAAATAGAGGTAGAATAATGACACTTCAGCATAAAATGCTCCTAAAAATCCCAATCTTCCTTTAAAAAAGGCTTTAGGACAACATATCATCTCTTATTTCTTACTTTTACTGGAATATGATACAGTATGACCACTTAAAAATACTTAAAATGCTTTTGAATTTGTTAGCCCTGTAGACTTATTGTGTGTAAAACAAAACAAAACAATAACAAAATAATATTAAATAACAAAAATATTTAAATGAAAAATTAATGGATTATAAATCCAACTTGTTGGTTTCATTAGTTTATAGTTCAGATTTGTTTTTAGGTTTAAGAATAACTGACTAAACTACACAGAGTGTGTGTGTGTGTGTGTGTGTGTGGTTTATATAGCTGTAGATTAACAGTATTAATTGTGATCTGAAACTAAACTACAGCTACCTCAGTTTGACAAAACAAAATGTAGTCAATACAATTTAACATTCCAATTAATAATTTAATATATTTTCACATGAACATATCAATGCAATTTCTTCTTTTTTTTCTGTATTTCAAGTGAATATCTCAAGTGTACTGTATAGTTTGGTAACACTTTATAATAACTACACTATGAATCATTAGTTAAGCATTAGTAAGTCAGTTCATCATTTATAAAGCATCGTTTCAATAGTCATTAGTAAGCAGTTTATAAGTACAGCTATAAATGCCTTGTTCTTGTTTTATACGCATATCTAAATGTACAAAGGAGATTTATATGATTTACGTGATGGTCGGTTATCTTCCTAACAGAAAAAATAAACAAACAACACACAGAGATACAGAACTAATAATTTCAAGATGCAAAAAAATATTTATTAACTTTTAAAAAAAAATTCTATGAAATTGAAGGTTTGTTTTATCAAATGTACAGTTGTACGATTACATTTTGAAAAAGATTTACATCTTGAAAAAATATGTCCTTGTTTTCTGTATCCCTCTGTGAGGTGTTTGTTTAACTCTTCTGTTTAGAATATAAATGAGCCTTTACATCTGCTTTATAAATGCTATTATTGTGTGTAAATAATACAACTTATTAATGTACATTTAAATAATTCGTTAATCATTTACTTAGACTTTCTAAATGACCTTATTGAACACAGACAACTCCTAAATAACTGTTTGTAAATAACATAATAATTTAAAACATGATATTTATGTTTTACATGATATCATTAATAAAGTATGAAAATATGATTTTTAAACATTATATATATGCTCAAGAACAAGGCATTTATAGATGAACTTGTAAACTGTTTACTAACACATAATAATGTTGGAACAATGGTTTATAAAGGAGGAAATAAATGCTTACTAATCATTCATAGTGTGTTATTATTATAAAGTGTTAACTATATTTTTTTTCCGTTATGTTTTTACTGGAGGTGCAGTCAATTTAAACAGTGTGTTCATAGTCTAGCCAATATAACTATTCATTTTTAACCTGGGACATTATTAAAAAAAACTTTCCAGGAAAATGTTATGATATTTTTATTGTGCACAAATTGAATTGAAAAACCTGCCAATGTGAATCTGTCATCATCTGTAGTGACACATACTGTAAGTTCATATTTTTTTCTTTTGTCTCCTAACAAATGACTGAATGAAAGTGTCTTGTGTATTTAAATAACATGCTTTATGATCTGATCTCAAGTGTATATAGGTTTGAAATATTATAATCTCTACATATGTAAATGTATCTGATTAAATCAGATTAGATCATTTAATAATCATTTTAGAACTACTAAACTGCCACATATATTTCTTTATACAGTAAAACTGTATTTTGTACACAAACATATTGAAAACTGTTGCCTTTTATGTTTTAAATGTTGTTTTTTAAAGTAAGGATGTGCCCAAAAGAGGTTTTCAGACACAAACACACACATTGCCCTCAGTGTGAACTTTCCCCTATTTTCTTTTCTCCATAAACTCACCTGAAGGACACATTTGAATTCATTTCGATCATCGGCATGTTTAATATTTAGCACATGCGTTTGGACATCATGGAAAGTTTTATTTTAGTTCCTGTTTTCTTAGAAGATCGTGTGTGTGTGTGTGAGTGTGTGTCCGCACACAGAGGGCTAAAATAAGCAGTCAAGGTAACACAGACCCATCATATCTAAACACACACACTGCACAGCGATGGAAATATTCACATGCCAGACATCAAACATTAAATACGGTAGATTTACTAAAATCATAAGTAAAACCATAAATTAAATCTGAATTATTAAAAAACAAAAACACACACTGTGTCTTTTGCGTTCAGCTTTTTTTTCATCATAAGTGTTCATCTGTTCATCTGCATGTGACTGAGTTACAGGCAGAACTTGTTTGTTTGGCACCAGTCAAAGCTTTACATGCTTTACTGTTTAAATGTGAGCAGTGCTGACAGTGACCTCAACCGTCTGAATCAAACAAACATCAACCTGAACTACAGAGAGCCGGGGGCTGTTTACCGTCACACACGACCTACTCCATGCACTCTGTCATCTGACTGACTTTTTTTAGCCCATAAAGCTCTTTTAATGTATTTGTACAAACATCTGCCTTCAGTTTGTGCTTCACCTGTCTTATTGCTGTCAAATCTTTACAGATTTTTATCAAGTAAACATAAGAATAACTAGTATCTAGATGAACACTCTCTGGACTGAAGCAGCTTTGCTTTATTAAGCTGTAAAAAGAAAATTGCAATGTAAAAAAATCAATGCAACTGAGTTTACTCAACTTTTGTTCACTTAACTCAAGTCACTGGGTAAAGTCACATGTCTCTTTTTTTCAGCTAACACACTTTATTATCTTCAGTGTTGAGTGTTGAACTTGTTTTTTAACAGTTTTTGGGAAGATATCTGTTTACAAATGACAAGCATTAAATAATAAATTAAAGGGGTCATGTAATATTATTGTGTGTATTTGGTATTGGTTTAAGGGGCAAAAACCACATTATTTTCCACATACTGTACATTACTGTTTCTCCTCTAAGCCCCGCCTCCTGAAATGGATTGATTTGTACAAAGCTCATTGTTCTAAAAATGCTCTGATTGGCCAGTTATCCAGTGCACTGTGATTGGCCGAATACCGCATGTAGGTAACAGTAATATTAAGCACCTTACTATAACATGATGCTAAATCAATAAAATATTTGTTGATCCAGTGGAGACATAATTACTAATTATCATGACTTAGTTCTGTCTTTTTACACGTGGTGCTGCATCACGCCTCGTAAACATAACACCATGTCTGCATTTGTGATCAGAGAAACTACCCTTCACTGCTCAAAACTCACGGTTGAATAGTAAGTAGCAGCTTCTTTTAATAAGAAAAGCTCACTATCTGAAAGGTTGTGAGTGGTCAGCAGCAGACTGTTCCTCTCTTTCTAGTCTCTGTGCACAGCCAGCATAAAATATCTCTATGATTTTGAAACTTCAGGGATCTTATCCATGTGCTTCCAGTAGACAACATTGTCTTTGTAAGATATCCAGAAATTAAACATAAGTGGTTGAACATCATCTATTCCTCAAAGCTGCCACCAATCTCCTCATTATTAATCACCCCGCGAATCTCCTCTCCAACGCCTTAAATATCGCCCACTTCCTATCCTTAGCATCTGCGTTTTCGTCTTCCACCACCTGAGCCGAGGCCGACCCTTGCGAAGGGTCTCCTGTCTTTCCAAGTTCTCCACTTCCTCTGGAGGGCACGCGGGGACCAGGCTGGGCCAGCCTCCTAGGGGGTTACACCTCCTAGGGCTCGGAGGTCCGCCAAACAAGCTATTTTATCGCAGAGGAAGTGGGAACTAGTGAAACGTTTTTCATTTAACGCTTTTAGCTTGAACTACCTCATCTTGTTCCGGACTGTCCTAAGGCACCAGATGTGCCAAGGACATTATTTGTTGCTTCACACGCTCCCATACAGGAGCTTTGCAAACTTTCTTTACATGTACTCAGAATTGATCTCTCTCTTGTCTACTTGTTTTTCATTAGAGAAAAAGGTTGTCATTTTAATGTTAAGTCATTTGATTGATTGAAATGTTTGTCTGAGGATGAAATATCGAAACGTGTGGCAACGCTGTCTCATTTTATTGGTGTTACTTATGGCATGAAATGTTCGATCAAATCCAGGTCCTGCACCTGAATGTCTGTGTGTTTCTTCAGAGTTCTCAATCTGACCTGGCTTGAAAGTTGTTCATTTGAGTTTCGGCATTTTGTTACAATGTCTGTCTAAAATTGGGACATCTGCTAATGCTATTGAATGGTTTAAAAATGTCTAGCAGATATCAGTGTGTCACATATGAAGGCATTATGTCAGGGGAGGCAGAATTAATAGTTGGTTCCATAATAGGGCCTCAATTGTTTACAATCTGCGTAAATGATATTTGCAGCTGTACATCTCTATGTAGATGATACTAACATATACAGTACTGCATTAACAAAATTACAGGATGCTTTTACAATTTTACAAAAAAAAAATTGGTACTAAAGTGTAAAAAGACCAAATTTATGTTATTTACTCATTCTCCTAATGTACAGGATTTGTCTCAGATTGTCACCTTATATGACCAGGAAATTGAAAGAGTGCCGTATTATTATTATTATTATTTGGTTTTTTTATTGGATGAAAAGCTCTCATTTAAACCCCATGTAGAGGGTTTTTATCATAGAAATAAGGCTTGTTTTAATTTCAAAGTAAGAAAGGAACTTGTGGCTGCCACATTTTTGTCTGTTTTGTCGACAGAGATATTCTTCATATGCATGCAGCAAGGTCTATTCTACGTTCACTGGATTCTGTTTACCTTCAGCTATAAATATGATTGTATATAGCCTGCTCATGGTTGTTACATTATCTTATAGTTTGATATTTTTGTCTGTTGTTGTATTTAGTCTTTGTCCCTGTTAAGGTTTTGTGGGATGATTTGTACTGTGTTATGTTGTGTGATATGTTTTTGTCTGTTGTAGATGAGGTTTCTCTATTTCTGTACTTTCAGTTTTAAGTGTTGCCTCTCTTGGTCAGGGACCATTTGAAAAAGATTATAATCTCAATTTGACTTCCCCTGGTAAAATTAAGGAAAATTTAAAAATAACTAGACACACTAACCTCAAGAATGGTGATAATCAACAAATGTTCAAAAGATGAGCCCTTTACGTCAAAGTACAATAAATAACTAACAATAACGATAAAGCAACAACAAAAAAGTTTGAATGAAATTAGCAAACAGTGTAAAACAATAATCCTATAACAGTAACTGCATAATTTATTCATGCTGCAATGCATGCTGGGAACTCACAAAGCTTTAACATGAAAAATTTGTTTTAGACTATTTGGGACAATATTTTGTTGGTCTGACAAGAGTTTTTATGTAGTTTCAAGAAAATAGCATTTTTTGTGTTTGAGACTCCAAAGGTTTATTAAAATGGAAAATGTGAAATTGCTCATTTCCTTTTACAGTGACTTGATTCTCTTGTACAGATCAGATAAATAATATACATCTTACTAAGACATACATATTCATTTCTGTAAGTATCTGCTATACAATTCTAAAGATTTCATTGATTTGCATTATGAGCATTCAAATTTCAGCACTTTTTGTTCATATAACTATCAGCATCTGCACCAAATTGCATATTTTTACTCCTTTTCTCTACATCTATATACTATATGATTCATAAAGACTTGGGTGATCCAATGTGATGCAAAACATAAAACACCTTTACAGTTTGTCAAAGGACTCAATGAATTCCATTTGAAATAGCTCACTATTATTTCACATGTCAGGCTTCACAGGGTTAATAAACCTGCAACAGTTCAGAGCCATGTGTAACTTGAGCTTGTGTCAGGAGATTGTGACTTTCACAAAACATGTGCAAGAAGCTTCACGCTAACGCAAGATGATATTTCGAATACGTGTCTAATTATAGAGCAAACGCCTTTCACAAGATGCAGCTGAAGTCCACGGCTCGTAAACCATCAGTGGATCCTTTCCAAAACCTTCTGAGCTTCCACAAAATCTACCTCTCTTCCTTTCTTTCTGCACAAAAACACACAGAGCAACTAAACAAGAGTAAACACATAAACAGCTGCTTACCTCAGTTCAAAACCTCACATCGATCCCCACTTGATTAATAATTAATAATTCATGTAGTCCAGGGGGTTATTTGTTCAGACCTACATCAGCAGTCTTAATGTGTTTGTCTTTATCCAAATATTTCTTATTATACAAATATATTAACATTTGAAAGCATTAAGTTGTGTAGAATTTGAATTACTGTTTTTAATCAATATATTTTTCATGCTTATATTCAAAGTGCATGAAAAAATGATCTCAAATCAACAACTGCAGCTATCTTAAATCTGAGGTGGCCTATAAATATAAAGATTACACACATTTCAGGGTTGTAAATAAATACATAAATAAATGTTTTATAGTGAACTTGATTAAAATATATTTAATATATTATAATATTTGAAATATTTGCATTTATTAAAATAATGTTTTAATATGTACAATGTATTTTTAAATATATATTTTAAATACTTTAATATGAATATAAATAATAAACTAAATTAATTAAATTACATTAAAAATTAAATACATAACATAAAAATATTAAATGAAATTAAACTTTCATTAGATTAACTACACAAGATGCAACTGTTATAACCCAAAATTAATTATAAACCCAATTATAATATAATGTAATACAGAAAATGGATATTGTATGCTTTCACTGGTGTTCAGCTATATATTAGGAAAGCAGGCAAAGTCTGGAAAGCAGTGAAGAGGTTATAAAAAAGACAAAGAGAGGCTCTGGACAATCATCTGATGGATAAAGGATGTCTGTCTTTGTCTGTTAGTGATTGGTCAGATGAAGGGGTGTGAAGGTCTGACCTACTGAAGACTTAAAAGAATGACCATCCATGGAATCTTTACACAAAAGGCTCTTTAAAAATGGAAAAGGTTTAAATCATTCAAATGTTGTAAAACTCTAAACTGAAAGGGAATCACTGCAAAAAAAAAAAAGTAAATAAAATTGAATTAAATTCCAAGTGATTTAAAAATGGCAAAAAGCAGTCAGTGTTGCACCACATGAGAGAAAATCATTGCAACAGAATGGGAAGAACATTAGGTTTTGTGCAGCAGAGATTTCACCAGTCTTGACTGTCTTTGGCATTTCTTAGTGCTTTTCACAACGATCAGTTCTATTTAGATATCTCTGCTCCTCGTAACCCATGCACACAGTAAACGCCAAGGTTAAACCGTCTCTGTCTCAGCCACAAATAAAGGTCTGACGTCAGAAACAAACCGGACTCTGAACAACGGCCTGCAGAACATACACTCCAACTAGAAAAAAGAAAGAAAAAATTGTTCATTGAAATAAGCCAAAATGAAATTTTTATATTAGATGAAAACCTTAAAAAGGTAAGTGGTTGCAAATAATTTTAGAATTGAATTTTAAATACAAAAATTAAGTGTATTTAAACGTAGCTAAAGTAAATTGATTGCAACCACTTACTTTCAATCAATCATTTTTTTCCAGCTTTATTATATATATATATATATATTAATTCTTATTTTTTGTATTCAGTTTGGCTAAAGAGACCAAAAAAACTGAAATCTCTGCAAATCACCCAAAGGCTATTATTCTTGGAAAGTAATATACGTGGAGCACTATTTAGCATCGAGCGCCATCTAGTGAAAGGAACAAAATAATGAAAAAAAATATAAATTATATCTAAATTTAATAAATAAATATGACATTTATATAATAATAATAATACTAATATTAACTTAATTGCAAAATAATTAGCAATACATACATTTTATAAATGTAATATTAAAAGTATTTTAATGGTGATGTATGGCGCAGTCAGTGTTGCCAGTTTTTGAAACAAAACTCGCCCAGTCGTCAGTCAAAACTAGCCCAAAGTCGCATTCCAAGTGGAGACCCCATTCTGAGGGGAAAGCGTGGACTTGGCAACACTGGTCGCTGCGGTCTTTGCTGCAGTTCTGTCGTTCGTCCAGGGCAGCAGGGGGCGCTGCAGTCACTCACTCTCAGCGCAGCAGCGCCACCCGGTTCCTCAAAATCTCTCCCATCCGCTATTTGATGATGGGGCTTCTTTGAGGGTCTAAAACGGATGACAGCTCTTCATTAAACGAACAAATGCGCCAGAAGTGAGCGAACTTCTGTAGATTAACTAATAAAGCGGTCGAGGAAGGCGCAGACATGTCGGCGAGCGCTGTTTATGTGTTAGATCTGAAGGGGAAGGTAAGATAACGGTTCACTAGCACAGCAGGCTAAAGCTAATCCACATCAAACACTACCGTGAGGGCATTTCGACACAGTTTAAGGTTATTCTTGATTAAAAGCAGTCAACTTTAGTTTAGATTTAGTCTTTAGCTCTGAGGGATCTTAGACAGTGAAGCTGGGATCTGCTGAAATAGAAACCTCTCCTCAAACAGCTGCTTTTTATTATTATTAACAGCAACTGTCAGTCAAAAGTAAAGTATTATTAATCACTAAAGAATACAGATGTTTGTCTTCATGCTTATTTTGAAGCTTTTGTGTGTTCTTCCTCTTGTTTTAATAGGAAGTAATTCAGCTTTTACTTGTTTTTACTGCATTTACATTCTTGGAAAAAAATTTAACCCCGTTTTTAATTACTTTTATAGCTTTTAAATGTGTTTTTCATTTTATTTTCATTCGTTATGTTATATAAAGTTTTGGTTTTGTCGTTTTTATATGTTACTGTTTATTTTTTTTATGTTAAAGCTTTCGATTATTTTAAGATTGTACCGTATTGATGCAGCAATTCGTATTTATTTGATCTTAATTATATATGAACTGTGATAATGATATCAAATACTTTAATGCTTATTATTAAGTGATGTTTTGATACAGTACTGTTCAGACAAAAATCAGCAATTAATGCTTTAGTTTATTCAACAGGATATGATTCATATTTTGCTTGTTTTGTGAAAAATTATTGCACATTTAATCTTACCTTACATACATACATTTTTGTACACACTTTTGCAAAATCATGGACTTCAATCTGACAGCAGAGCATGTTTGAATTGCTGGGTCAGTGTGAAGTGAGTGCATGACGAGGGCCATCTGTGTGTTTCAGGTGCTGATCTGCCGTAATTACCGCGGGGATGTGGACATGTCCGAGATCGAGCATTTCATGACCCTGCTGATGGATAAAGAGGAGGAGGGAACACTTTCACCCATCCTGGCTCACGGGGGAGTTCGCTTCATGTGGATCAAACACAATAACCTGTACCGTATCCTCCAGAAAACTCCAAATCCCATTCTTTTTCCATGTGTAGAAATTTCAATTTGTCAAGACAGACCAGGGTTATTCTAGTTAACTACACTAAAACTATTTTCATTACATGAATTGAGATAAAATTCATGTAAACTGAAATATAATAAAACCTACTATTAAAACGTGAAATAAAATGTATTTTAAAAAACGTATATACACTATAGTGTTCATGAATTGTTTATGATGTAATTGTATGATTTGCATCGATTAATATTTATAGTTTTTTTGTAATGTTCTGATTCATCTTTGAGCTGGTTATTTTTAAAAATGTTTTAACATCTCATAAAATAATAAAGATTATATAAATGTATTTTATTTTTACTTTGTTTTTTTTGTTTTTTTTCTATGATTTAATTCGACTTTAATTATAAAACTGAGCTGACTTGAACCACATTATAAAATAATCAAACAAAAACGACAATAATAAGTGATTTTGATTGGTATGATCAGTGAAGTTAAATGATTTAATAATACATTATTAAAAGAGCATTCAGATATTGCTATATAAATATAAACTGGGATCCTTTTACAGCATGTTTGTTGTGACCTGTTAATCATTTTATTGGTTCGTTGTCTTTTTTTAACATGATTTGTTTCTTAACCTGCTGAAAAACAGTTGTTGCAACATCTAAGAAGAATGCTTGCGTCTCCCTGGTCTTCTCCTTCCTCTACAAAATCGTTCAGGTATGTCACACATCCGGAAACCTGTCTTATTGGACCATAACTAACTAGTTAATACATCAGTTTATCACAGCATGCTGGGAATCAAAAATCAATTCCAAAATCAAATGCATGTAATTGTCTTTGAATCATTCGTTCAAGAGATTCATTCAAAAACAGTGATTCATCCACTAATGGAACAAAGTAGATCCTATAAAAGTCATTTTTCTTCTTTCGAATTGTGAGAAAACAATCTCTATCTCTAATCCTAATCAAGTTCAGTTTTTATATAGCTGGTTGATTTTGATTCTGTTTTGCAAAAAAAAGACACAAATAAATTGTATCCACATGGGAATAGTTAAGAAGCGGAAATTGGAATTGATCCAATTCAAATGCTTCCCAACCCTGCTTGCTTTAGGCTGACGGGTGTTTGATGTCTTCTCCCCAGGTTTTCTCTGAATACTTTAAGGAACTGGAGGAGGAGAGTATCAGAGATAACTTTGTCATAATCTACGAGCTGCTGGATGAACTGATGGACTTTGGATACCCGCAAACTACTGACAGCAAGATCCTTCAGGAGTGAGCCCATGTTTGATTCCCTTTAACGGAGCGTTTTTAACATGACGTTCATTTGAAAGTCTTTAAAGAGGACATGTGATATGATTTTACATTTGTCAAGCTGTTAGTGCATAGATAAGATCCCTGGAGCTGCGAAGATTCAAGTTTTAAAATCAAAGAGATATTCTTTATAAAGGTCCACACCTCCTAAAGCGACTCGTTTAAAAAATATGCCTCCACTTCTCTACGTCACAGAGTGGGTTAATTTTCATAACACCACCCAAATGTTTACACAAAGAAAGAAGGCGGAGCACACCTGGCTTTTTTAGAGCGATGAGCTTTGTACAAATCAACCAGGAGACAAGGTTTAGAGGAGATCAAAAATGTACTTTGTGTTTTTTAAACCTGAAACCGCATGAACACATCGGTCTACACCAAATATCCAAAATAATGTTCTCATATGACCCCTGTAAGTCATTAGTGCTCAAATAACTTCCAGGGCTTTCTCTGACCTGGCAGATACCATTCAGAAGGAACTGATGGAAGGTATTTGATTTTTCACAGGTACATCACACAGGAAGGTCACAAGCTGGACACAGGCGCTCCGCGGCCCCCCGCCACGGTCACCAACGCCGTCTCCTGGAGGTCAGAGGGCATCAAGTACAGGAAGAACGAGGTTTTCCTGGACGTCATTGAGTCTGTCAACCTCCTGGTATGTTTTTAGAAGCAGCACATTTCTTAGATGTCTGCAGACGTGCTTCGAATAAACACAGGAACCCATCCTAACAAACAGGACACGGTCACATCCATGTCGTTGTGCTTGTGTTGTGAGAGGGGATGAACCTGCTGTTCTTATGAAAGCTTCAACAGCTACAAACAGTCCATGTTAACTAATAGAGATGCTTAGCAATCAAAGCGGATAATAGTTTGGCTTCTAATGATTGTGAAAACAAGACTTTTAGCTTCACTCTTCGTGTTGTGTTTGTAAATGAGTGTTTAGTAGATGTCAGCAGGCTGAGGAAGTGCACAAAAATATACTTGATTTTGATCAAATGCATTTATAATAATTAATTATTTTGATTGAATGTGTTCAGATATATGAATCATTTATATATAATTCAAATGCTAAGTAGAAATTTCAATAAAAAAAGTGTCAGTTAATGATATTTCCTTGGAATTGAATTTTTAGCAAATTGAATAAGTGTTAAAAAAAGAAAACAAATGCACGAGTGTGTTTTGGGATAGTTGCTGTTCAGTTCTGTTTAATAAAAGCTGAAGGATGTTCATTCAAAGTAATAAGTGCATCTCGTTTCTCAATATTGACCAAAATAATAGTGCAATTTAATCCTTTGACTTAAAAAAAAAAGTTTTACATTTATTAACTATTGTACAATTTTGTTGTACTGTGCTAAATTCGTTTATTTCTTCATTTCTATTGATTGATAGTTTTGTCTGTCTGTAATTGTGCAGACGCTGAAGTGTTTGATGTGCTGCTGTGTTTTTTTTTTGTCTCCAGGTCAGTGCAAACGGTAATGTCCTTCGCAGTGAGATCGTTGGCTCTATTAAGATGAGAGTGTTCCTCTCAGGAATGCCGGAGCTGCGTTTGGGTCTGAATGACAAGGTTCTGTTTGAGAACACCGGCCGTGAGTCTCTTTACTCAATTCTTCTGCCACATGCTTGTGAAATCAGACGTTTTGTTTCACGTGTGCTTGCTTTGAGCTCATCTGGATGCTAGTGTTTAGTTGAATCCTATCTCTCTTCTTCAGGTGGTAAGAGTAAGTCAGTGGAGCTGGAGGATGTGAAGTTTCACCAGTGTGTGCGTCTGTCTCGATTTGAGAACGATCGAACAATCTCCTTCATCCCTCCGGACGGAGAGTTTGAGCTGATGTCCTACCGCCTCAACACACACGTGAGTGTCTGAACTGTTACTCGTGCCTTCAGTTCATTTAATAATTATTCCAGATTAATATTGTTAACCAAAACTATGTAGAAAAATGTTGATTGAAATATAATATACAAGTACATTTATAAATATTGTAACGTAATGTAAATATAATACTGAAAATGTTGTTTATTAAAATAATTGTAATTTAAAAAATAGAATATATATATATATATATATATATATAACAAAAACTAATAGATAAAGATTATTAAAATATATCATTTAAATGAATGAATTAATAAATGGTAAAGATAAGTGAAAGCAATTAATTTAGAAAATGGCATTATAAAATCTTTGTTCAAAAGCTATAAGAGTATCAAAGTAATGCTGTGGGGTTTGATTGCGTTTGGGTTTCTGTGTGAACAGGTGAAGCCGCTGATCTGGATCGAGTCTGTGATTGAGAAGCATTCACACAGCAGAATCGAGTACATGATCAAAGTGAGAACGCCTTCATCTGTGTGAGCTTTAGAGTGCTTTCTGGTGCGTCTACTTCATGTCTCCTCTGTTTTACCGTAGGCCAAGTCTCAGTTTAAGCGGCGCTCCACTGCCAACAACGTGGAGATTCATATTCCAGTCCCGACCGATGCAGACTCGCCCAAGTTTAAGACCACGGTGGGCAGCGTGAAGTGGGTCCCGGAGAACAGCGAGATAGTTTGGTCCATCAAATCTTTCCCTGTAAGAAACCATCTGAGTGTTGTGATACTGTACATTCATGATGATAAATCAGTTAGCTAAAGAGAGATGTTGTGTGTGTGTTTCAGGGAGGTAAGGAGTACCTGATGAGGGCTCATTTCGGGCTGCCCAGCGTCGAGGCAGAGGACAAGGAGGGAAAACCACCAATCAGTGTGAAGTTTGAGATTCCCTATTTCACCACCTCTGGAATACAGGTAACTAACTCACTTTTACTACACAGAGTGTCCTCTTGTTTTTTTTGTTTTGTTTTCTCTAAATTTAAGTTTGAGTTCAGTTTCAGGGTTTTTCCAGTAAATTCAAACTGAAATAAGTTTAGGTTTTCCTTCTAATATTTATTTTTAATCCGCTTTTATTTCAGTTATACGTTTTTATTTTGATTTATTTATTTGTTTTCCTTACTGTGAGAGTCACATCACATTTTTGCATTGCTTTCTTGTATTTTTTAGTATTATTGTTTATCTAATGCTATAGATTACATTCATATTTTGAATTAGCTTTTACTTGTGTATTTGAGTTTAGTATCATTTATCTACATTTCAGTAATTTTATGTGCTTTGTGTTTTTTATTTTTTATTTTATTTTTTTCTTGTACATTTAAGTTTGGCTTTTAGTTCAGTTTCAGGTTTTATTTTATTTCCAGCAAGTCATTTTGAAAGTATTTAAATGGAAATTAGAAACACAACTGAAATAAGTTAAGGTTTTTCATCAAATATTTATTTTATATCAGCTTTTATTTCATTTATATGTTTTCATAGTTTTAGTTCTAGTTTTATTTAACACAAGCCTGGTTAGATTTGGGAGAACAGAGAGGTTTTCAGTTGCAATTGTTAATAAATAGATTCATTTTTACTTTTTTTTTTATAGACTCCTGTAGCTCCTGTATTATGGTGTGAATTTAAAAAGCAAGCATTACTTTCATTTCAACCACAAGATTAATGTAGCATATACTACCTCCGGGCCCAGGATTAGGCCATAGTTCAATTAGTTTTTATAAACTTGTCTTAGATAAAAGCATTACTGGTGTGCATCCTAAGCACTGACGTGTTGAAGATCAGTGCAAATTTCTTTTAGTTGAAACAGCTCTGATTGTGGTCTAGGACTAGCTAAAGCCTAAAGGGGGGGAATGTACAACTCGAACTCCGACAAAAAATATTGAATCAGAATGAAATCTGTATGAATATTAGAGAACTGTCTCAGTCTTGCCAGAGCAGGTCTGTGTTTTTTTATACCTCTTCCTATTTTTGACATAAGGTGGCGCTGCTGACTTTATCTGATGCTTTTGTGTTTTTCGGGGTTCTGAACACCTGTTGCTCAGGCTGTGGCAGATGCAATGTGTTCTGGTTATTCCTGTCACCGATAGATGGTGCTATAAATCTGCACTTTTAAAGAGGAATATTATTAAATATTAACGATAACAGTTCGGGGATTTGATGTAATGTTAATGCAAAGAGAAGCATTTTCACGTGATGCTCTTTGGCAGACATTCATATTATCTGTGCACTTTTCATACATTTTAGCAATCGTGTGGTGGAATGGATTTAATTATGGTGAAATGAAAGGCCTTTGTCTCAGTCTCATTTAATTTCTTGGGAATGTTAACGAGGCGGAGGGTTGGAGGTCTGTCCAACTGATTTTATCTTTGCTCATGATTGTTCTGCTGACGCAACATTGAAAATCTGTTTTTTCAAAGCAATTCCTGCTGACAGAAGGCTCGTTGTGAAAGATCACATCTGTCCAACACAGTCTCATTCTCATTCATAAAAAGATAAATACAGCATCCCCTCCAGTGCTGCCGTCATTTGACTACAACTCGAAAAATAAGTACATATTAGATCAAATATTTGAATGAGAAATGTTGCTTTGGCAACCAACTAAATTAAAATACGTTATTGAAACAAATGTGTTAAAAAGAAATCAAATAATAGAAACATGGCAAGGACTGAAGTTACTGAAGTTCTGTTGGTTGATGAAAGCTGAATATTCAATAAACCTGCTGAAGTGCTTTACACTGAAAGTCATCAAATCCAAAAATGTTTATCCCAGAATCATAATTCTGAACATGAATCATGTCTTACTTTTTAATATAATTTCAAGCCTATATGATTTCTTTCTTCTGCTGAACAGAAAAAGATTGTTTTGTAGGTGCAGTGGAAGTCCCTTGAAGTTCTCATGAACCTGAAAAACATTTCATAGAATCTTTGTGTATGTTGTACAGGATTGTGGCTTTTAAACTTGTTGCGTTAGAAAAGATTAGTTGCATGCAGTGAGTGTGTGTTGTGGCCGTGACAGTGGCCCGATCCAGACGCTGGCGGCCAGTCAAAGCCAGGACAGACAGAACAGAACCGCAGCTCCTCCTGCTGCTGCTGAATCTCGTGTTTTAGCAGACGACGGTGTGTTTATTTGTTACGGTCAGTGGTGTGTGTGTGTGTGTTTCTCAGGCCTCAGCCGTTTCTAAAGGTGGGCAGGGCAGAAATGAGCTGGACAGGACTGCAGTTGAGCTGTGGGACGTGTTTGTGGAAACACAACTGCTGTTTGTTGATCTGGGAATGATTCTCTCGCAGATGTTGTGCACTGAGCTGGCACTGGAGTCACGCTTTTTGTGTTTACATGAATAGGCTATTTTAAATGTGCAGACTCTAAATATGACTCGAGTCCTTCTTTCAGTTTGTGTTTTGCTGTGATTTTAATATAATTAGGGATGGACCGATACTGATATTGGTATTGGTGTCGGGCCTGATACTGAGCTCATGTACTCGTAAAAATATGCTCAGAGCCACGAGCTTGTCGAGTGAGTGTCCCGTTCTCAGAGACATCACTGGAAAGTTTGAAGTTCAGTCCAAAACAAGTGAGTAAACCAATGCAAACCTTACTTAACGGGAGAGAGAGAGAGAGAGAGAGAGCGCACTTCAGTTAGCTCGCGTCATTTGGTTTAAAACTAAATTGGAAATATAAACATAATGTGTTTTCTGTATCCAATATTTAAAACAAATTACAAATGCTATGAAAGTATTGGTCTCTGTCTTATCGGTGCCTCCCTAAATTGAATCAATACATGCGCTGTGTGCTTCAGAGTGAATCATGAACACTCATGATCCTGTGTTTTTATCATCTTTATTCACAGTAAATGCTTCTTCTCTTGAACTTTTTCAGTATCAGCATACATTTGTGTTTTTTATAATGTGCATTTGTGTATCATAATGCCAAAACTCTTTCTAAACTTGCAATGAGAAGTACTTATAAATAAACGAGCAGATCCTGATGTGGTTTTCCATCGAAATAAAAGCTTTATGCTTTAATCGGCAGCCGTACACATCTGTAGATGATATATGTATGCGTACTGTGTGTGTGTGTATGTATATATATATATATATAATACACACACGTATAAATCCAAGAAAGAAAAAAAATTAAATAATTTTTAAATTAATGAATATACATATATGCATGTAAATAGATGTAAATATTTTCAAAATTCATAATAAATAATAATTCTTAATAAATATACACACATTATCTAAGCAAAAACTTTCATTTTGTGTGCTGTTAATCACTTGAAGGTACTAATATCTTAAAGGGGTCATATAATACCAGATGCACTTTTACAAGTAGTTTGAAATGAAATGTGTGTTGGCAGTTTGTGTACACAACCATCCTCTAAAGATAAAAATCTCTTTAAATGTTTTCCCCTTTCTCAAATCGAGCCGTCTGACCATGTGACGTCACACGGTCTTAAATGTGTTTAAGTTTTCGCGAGTCATTCATGATCCAGCCTCACCTACAGAAGCAGTGAGTATAATATCTTTGCAAATCGTCTTTCCTAATAATGTGCTAATTGACAAGTTTCACTATGAATCCGGCTTAATAAACATCCTCTGAGAGGGGCGGGTCAGCGGAGCTCGTGAAGGTTTAAAGGGGAAGTAAACAGAACAGAGAGATTTCAAAAGAGCTGTTCTTGACTGGGTAAAATTAGCGTTTTTTTACACCATCTTTGAGAAATTGTACACAAACTATATTACAGACTTTTCATTAAGATCCTATAGAATCATATCAGCTTGTGGAAAACTGGTGTTATATGACCCATTTAAATACATTCCTAAATTTTATATTACAATAGTAAGATTTTTTTGTTGTTGTTTTTATTCATCATTATTATAATTATTATTGTTTCATTAATTGGTAATTATGATAATAATAATTATATTACTTTTAGTGCTGTAATGTGTATTATAACATACATTTTACCAGCACACCTTTGGTTTACAACACCCATGCTCATGTCATGGAGGTTAGAGGTTACTTTTGGAGAATGAACTGTGCACTTCTTCAAGCAGACGCTTCATCATGTCTTATTTAATGGCATTAGGTGTGTGGTGTGTGTGTGTGGGGCTCCACGGGTCAGTGACTATCGCTGACTGATGGCCATTGAGTGAACTAGAAGGCAGGTGTCGTTCTGAGAGCGTGTGAAGGGATTCTTTTGAGTCGACTTGAAAGCAGGAATTCCTCCTCCAGTTCCCACAGATGAGAGAGGACACTGCAAATGTTAAAATAAACAAAACGGACATTACTACAGCCTTGTTTGTACTTTTAGATCAGAGAAAGTTATATGAAACATTGATAATGATAATAATTGGAGAGCTAAAAAATATTATTTATGCTTAACATATGTGACTCTGGACTCTTAAGTCACTGGAGTATAATGGTCAAAATTAATGAAAAAAAAAACCATGCCAAAATCATTAGGATATAAAAAATTTTCATGATTGTTTTGTTTTTGTAAATTTCCTACGGTAAATATATTAAAACCTAATTTTTGATTGGTAAAATGCTTTGCTAAGAACTTAATTTGGACAACTTTAAAGACAATTATTTTTTTTTCAGTGTTTGGATTTTTTTGCACCCCCAGATTTTCACATTTATCCTAACAAACCACATCAATGCAAAGCTTGTTAATCTAGCTTTCATATGATGTATAAATCTCTGTTGGATTAAGCCTAAGGGTTTATTAATTTAACATTTTGTCTATGTTTAACAGTCACATTTATAGCTATGCATTTAGCAGCTTTAATTCAGTGGAGGAGCAGAAGAAGCCAGTCTGTCATTTGTCAACTTTTCATGTCGACATTGTTTGACATTCAGCTGTTTTTGTCCGTAGCCCACAAACCAGATGAACAATCGACAATAAACTCCACAGGCCGTTCTCTCAAATAACAGCTCTGACATCAGATGAATCGGGCAAATTACAGAGAGGTTGAAGGTGAAGCAGCAGTTTTCCAGCTGAACTCGGGCCGACCTCGGGTACAGTGTTCATAAACAGCTTCTCCAATAAAATTACCTCTGATTTTACGTTTTAAACAAAAGATTTCCTCCACATAATGGTACGTTTCAACAGCCCACGCGGATATCAAGGACGTAAATCAATTTTCCTCCGAGAGTGAGGATGTTTGGGCAAAAATGATGAGGGGAAAGTCAATCGAGTGTCAGATCTAATTAAGTGCAGAACTTCTATGAAATTTCCTCTCTCTAATTTTTCCCGTTTTCATTCAGAGCTACCGCGTTTCATCTGCTTCCCAGCTGTCCTGTGGGGGTTTTGATCCCCCAAACGTCAAATCGAGACTATCATCCAATCGCTTCAATTAGAGGTGCATCACACACTCGCTGAACTTGTCGAACGCTGGGTTCCCGTGAGAGAGGCAGGCTGGGTGCTGACCTGCTTGCAAACCTCAGGAAGGCTTTGATAAGCTCTGCCGGCTGCGGTCAGCGTGTCTGCGTGCCCTGAGCGCCAGGCGTCGAGTCCCCTGCGATTAGCGACAGTCTCACGCTCGCAGGACCAGGCTGTGGTTTGGTTGAGCGTCAAGCCTCGGGCAGATCTGCAGTCTGTCTCTCCCGATGCACTGGACGGACCGAGCATGGCCCTTTGGACTATTACCACTGGCCTGTGCGGGTCACAAATAGACACGTGCTCGCAATTTTTAGCATGCATGGGTTTTATATAAAAACCTGAATAGTTTTCCCAGCATGGCTATATTTACACTTCTGGTCAAAAGTCAGGGATGATTGGGATTTTCTTGTGTGTTTTTGAAAGGCCTCATCAATGCTGCATTATTTAATGTAATATAAAACAACGTAGTAATATTTCATATAAGAGTTTTCTATGTGAATATATTGTAAAATGTCATTTATTTCAAATTTATTTCTGTGAATTTTCAGCATCATTACTCCAGTCTTCAGTGTCACATGATCCTCTAAAATGCTCAAGAAACTTTTTTTATGAATTTAATACCTTTATTCAGTAAGGAGGCATTTAATTGTTACAAAAGGTTTCCAATTCATGCTGTTCCGCTGAGCTTTCTGTTCAACAAAGCCTCTATCCATGGCGGTTTCCAAAAATATTAAACAAAAATGTTCTAAATCGATAATAATTAGAACCAACAATGATAATTGAGCAAATCAGCCTATTAGAATAAGTTCTGAAGGATCATGTGTCATAATGATGCTGAAATATCAGCTTTGATCACAGAAGAGAAATAATTTTTAATCTTAAATTGTTTTTAATGTAAAAACAATGTTTGTAATGTTTTTACTGTACCTTGGTAAGCAGAAGCATTCAAAACATCTAACCCCTGTGAAAGCATGAAGGTTGGCATTTTTCTGATCCTCTAAGTGGCCGACTTTTCCAATTCAAGTTGCCTTTGGCAGGTAATTGTTGTGTTTGTCACACTGTTATTAGGTGTAACGTGCAGCATCTCGTTGCCAGGTCTGCAGTAAATGAGCGTTTCTCCACCGAGCGGCTCTATTACCGTCACGCTCCGAGGGAACAGACTTTGTAGACATGTAATTTTCATAAAGGTTTTTAAAAACACAAAACAATCTTTAACTCCCTCGTCTGTAGCTTTGAGCTCTTCACATGGCAGGGCCGTCCCTAAAATGACACGCGTTTGAGTCCGGCTCGCAACATTTCACAGGGTCAGTAAAAATAATTGTGTGCCATATAAGCCTAAAATAAAATGTCATTTTTGAACCACAGATTCGGGATATAACTCTCGGATCGTGTTACTGTTGGTTTTTCTATTTCGTTACGTTTGTTTGTTGAACATTATTTTAGGCCTTATGCATTTGATACACTTCAATATTTCATCACATCACTCATTCATTTTAGTGCATGGGAATATCACTAAAATGACAATTTA
Organism: Enteromius unitaeniatus; assembly: GCA_032359435.1. Lineage (NCBI taxonomy): Eukaryota > Metazoa > Chordata > Actinopteri > Cypriniformes > Cyprinidae > Enteromius > Enteromius unitaeniatus. The sequence continues at coordinate 18,867,862 of JAUMHI010000034.1, forward strand.
GATGAATGAAAATGTAACTTCTAGTTAACTGCAATATGCAAAATCACAAAAAATGATTACATAAATATGAAAAGGTTCTTCAGTTGCACGCACAAATAAGGTAGGGCATGCTGTAGCCTGTATCACTTCATATTAAAGCGTAAATGAATCTACGAGCATGCGTGTCAGATCCGCATTACGTTCAATGGCTAAATATTACAGAAAACAATAACACATTCCTAGACACATAAGTAGTATTAATACTGGCTTTCATTGATTTAAAAAAAAAAAAAAACCTTTAAAAAAAAAACATGCAAAATATACTGTTATTAATTGGAAGAAAGAAATTATTGCAATGTAAAAAATATCAATATTTAAAAAAAATGTTTGG
>JAUMHI010000034.1:18877982-18899580 GCA_032359435.1 Enteromius unitaeniatus
ATTAAACAGTAAAATAATTGCATAATGCATTAATGCATCATACTTCTAGGCCCCTCGCTGTTAGATTCTCATTTGTTATGGTGCTTAGTTTCCAGAAACAGCTGCACTAAAAGAGTCTAAAAGTTCTGTTGCACAACTCACTTCGCTCGTGCAATGCAAACAGTACGTGTGTACGTGTCAGCGCGGGGTTGAACGCGATAAACCCACGGGGTAATAAAGCGAGTTTTACCGGCTGTAATTTCACCCTGTGATGAAACCGGAGCAGGTCGGACCTCGGGTCACGCGGAACCCCCGTGCTTCGTTTCAACACGGAGTCCTGTCGCCCAGCAACGCGGTTTCGAGCGGGGGAAGCCCTGCGTGCGTGACGTCAAACTGCAGCAATCCTCTCGCGCAGATAAACTCAAGGAATCCTTGCAAAAGATAAGCGTGAGTCAGTGAAGAAAAACAGGCTGAAGGAGCGCCATCTTTACTTGAAGGTGTGTGTGAATGCTGCGAACTGACCCTTTCATTTACAATCACTCATGAGGATTTCGCTCGAGGCCGCAGGGAAACTATCAAACCTCGCCGAGATGAGCTTTAATGAGTGGCCTGAAACTAAGAGCCTTAAATTGCCCTGCTGCAGGTGGTAAAGCTGATGGGACAGACTTCACAGAGACATCACAACAAACCATTCAAGAAAAATCCTCTCTAACATAAACCGGTTCCTACCGTGAGTTAGATATTAAGATGATAAGATTTCAGCCAAACCTGATCGTCACACCTAGATTTTTACCCATTACCCAACTTTTGCAAAGCCTAAATGCAAATGAGCTACTTCACTGGAAATCTGTCAGGTGCAATGAAAGTGCATAGATAAAGAGCCAAACCAGAAATCAGATCAGTAGTAAAAGAAAGCAGTTAAGATTTTAAAATGAGTGATTTTCCCTCCCAGAGGTAAACTATAATAAATAAAAACCATAAAATAATAAATAAACTTGTCTAAGCCAACTCAACATTTCTATTGCAACATTTTGATGTCAAAAAAAAAATAATGACTTTAAAAAAAGGAAATGAATGAATAAATAAATAAATAAATAACAGAACGTATAAAAATAAAACTACTTCAAAATATGAATAAAAACTATAATATCACAGTTATACAAAATAAACCCATCTTGGTGCACAAATTTGACATGACACATAAACGGTTGAAAAAAAAAGGTTGAAGTGCTTTAATTGTAATCATTACCTAAAACTATTTTAGGTTTAATTAGACATAATGACTGAAAATGTTCTTGCATTGTGGATTTTATAATTAAGGGATTTTTGGATTGTCAGACTGTATTGTATTTTCACAGCTGGGAATGTTCTGGAAAGGTTCATTGTCAAGAAACAAATAACATTCTTCCAAGTAAAGTTAATAGAATGTGGTTCTTGGAAGTTAGTTGTTCTTTTTAGAATGTTCAGAGAACATCCAATGTAACGTTCTCATGTTTGCAAAATGATACAGTACCTGTAATGTTTATTATATTCGAATATTTGTAAAAACTGGATGTTTAGAAAGAACATTATTAGATATACTTTAGCGATAGCTGCAATAGTAACGTCCAAATATTTAGTCCAGCTGGCACATGATTCATTTCTTTTAAGAAACCATGGCTTTTTCCATGAATTTTCTCAGCACTATCTTTTGACAGGTCAAATGGCATTTCGCAAGTTTACAATGACAAATACCAGGTGTAGTGTTAGTGTGCAGTCAGGTAGACGTTTGGCCCAGTGTTGCCATATTTACCTCCTTCAGAATGTGTGTGTGTGTTTGGAAACACCGTTGCTGTGGTGATAAAGTCATTTAAAGCAGCTCAAAGTCTGGAGGACGGCTGATGAAGCAGCTCTTGCACGAGATCAAGCTTTTGATGTAATCTTACGAAATGACTTCCGGCCGTTAAACTCATCGACCTCACCTGAAATAAAAAGAAAACGTCCACTATTGCGTATGCAAACAGCCCAAATATCATTGTCTACCACACCTCTTTTATATAATGGCGGATTAATTGAGAAAATTTACCATCGTAGTCACCAAATTCAACATCATTATATAATAGCATCATATACTACAATAAACCTGTCAGAACAAGTCCAGATCATATCTCACTCACATATAAATGTTTTTAAATACATTGTTGTCATGACAAATCAGCACACCTACACACTACTGTTCATTACATAAAATATATATTTCAGATTAAAAAAAAGTATATTTATACATCCTTTTACCAAATTTAATTAAAATAATGCTATTTTTTAATAAATAAAATGGAAAATATTACATTTTTAAAAGGATTTTTGTTGTTTTTTTCCTGTATAAATATCTAAATTAATTTACTTGTTGTAGTTGTGTATTTTGACTGAAACTGAAATTTGTGTTCTCCCTTAAATAATGATTATTTATTCAAAATATTTGTATTGTTTAAACTGCAAACTTCAGAAAAGCTTAATTTATGTTTAACACTAAATATATTTAAGGAAAACAAAAATCTTACCCAATTAGAATTATGGACTCTTTTAGAAATATTATTCATATTTTAAGCATTTTGAGTTTTATGCATAAAACGGGAGAAAAAATTAAAACAGTGATTTTAGTTGGGTATGAAAAATACATAAAAAATACATCTTAATACATATGCCCTTTTGCTTGTCAAGTAAACTTATTTTTAATATTTATACTGAAAAAAATGCAAAATGCTGATGATTATTTATTTATGTTTTTTTTTTTTTAAAGAAGATCAAATCTAGGGTTACCTAAGTTACTGTACATAATTCCTTGAATCAGAGCCATGCAGCAACATGTCCTGCGTGTGTGTGTGTTTGTGTGTGTTGTGGAAAACCCTAGAGCTCCATAACAATTGTTATGTAATACACTCAATCACGCTGCCAAACTCTGAATGTACAGAAACTGAAATACCTCTCACATGTGTGGCTTTATCTGCTCTGCAGGTAACTCTGCAGGACAGTTTCAGTCAAACACGGGTTCTCACCGGTGTACATGATCTGAAACAGGCTGGCAGGCAGCAGACGCGCAGCGACAGACTGATGGATCGCATGTAAGGACCTGCACAATACCTGCAGCCTCAGGTCAGGTTCACCTCTCCACAGACAGGCCACTTCCAGCCCAGGGGATTAGGATCTTTAGGATCCCACCGCTCCAGTTACAGTACTGTAGCTAACATCAACCTGTCATGTATTTTTAGATAACCAAGCACAGTAAGAGTATGTTGCATCCTGTCAACCTGTTTCAACATCAATAGACAGCTATTTAAGCATCATAAAAACACCACTGGTGCGCTGATCGTTTCAGAAAGCTATCATGCAGTGCTGTGTATTATGATGTAAAAATTGAATCCTATAATTTTTTAGAATGGTTATTTTAAACTATTAACTATCAGCATAATTACATTCTTTAATAGCGAAGAGGTAGCACTGCCTTTTCCAGTAAAAACATCATACAAGATGGCAATAAACGCCGATTATAAATCTATGAATTTATTATTTTATTGCAATATCTTTTAAAAAATGCTCACTTGAATTAAAACACACCAATATTACTGTGTTAATTAAACAAATGTATTTTTAGTATTATTTATATATATTTTTGAATTCAATTTATTTGAGATATTTTTCGTTTTCTATTCGTTTTCAATGCTGTTTTTTTATTTTCTATTCATCAAATAATCCTAAAAAAATACATGCATGCATATTTTTGAGTTTCCACAAAAATATGATGCAGCACAACAATTTACAATATTGATAATAATCAGAAAAGTTTCTTAAATCAGCATATTACACTGAAAAAAAAACAATTGTTACCGTTTTGACATACATTGTTTGGTTTAGTCAGCTTGAAATGTTAAGTTAGAATGATAATTTAAGTGATAACTGGAATATTTTAGTTAACTAAAATGAAAATTTGAAGTCAGCGGAGTAACAAATAATTTTAAGTCGAACAAATGTTTCTAAATGATCGTGTGACACTGATATTCACACAGCAAACAGTTGTTTTAAATTATTATAATATTTCATAATATAACTGTTTTACTGTATTTAATAAATGCAGCCTTGAAGAGTCAGAGACTTATTTCTAAAATAATTTTAAAAATGACTTATTATTTATATAGTTTGTTCGTTTTTTATATGACTATTTAAGTTATTATATTATTTTTATTTCAGTAATTGTAGTCCTTATACCTAGAAATAATTACAGTTAGTTTCCTACAGTTCTACTTTTAAGCTTTCTTTTGGGATTTATATTTTATGTAAGCAATATTTCAATTAACAAATATGTTCTTACTAGTTTTAGTTGACGATAATACCCCTGTAAAAGTACATTTAAACAAGTACCGCTCTGCCAGAATTAGTAAGTAACCAGGGTTGCTTGATACCGTTCAGTCACTTTTGAGGATGCGTTTCTGCTTTAGTGGTCAGCAGCCTGTGTAAGCCATACACAGCACGGCAGATGCAGTAATGGAAATGGCCAGCTCTTCCTCCTCCAGTGGAAACAGTGATCATTTCAGCAGCTGCGATTCACGACTCACTTGTCAAAGGCCCTGATTCACTGTGATGGACAACGCAAACGTTTCTCGGGTTTACACGCCGCTACCGAAAACACTCCTCCTGTTTGGTAAAGGCTTTGGAAGCCGTCCGCATAGCTTCTTTCTGCAGATTTTCTCTGGGCTTCTTATTTATTTATTTTCTTGCCGACTCTTTTGCGAACCTCAGTGATATTTTAGCACATGTGCATGGCAACAGCAAAACAGTAACGCAGCAGATGAATTCCTGGCCCGACCGCGTTTGTGAATTAGTGATCATGTAAAAAGCCACTGTGGCTTTAAGATTGCAAACAGGCCATGTGGAGACACAGAGAACTAACCAGCCCTCGAAATAGTCCGGCTATTTGTGCGGAGAGAGAGAGAGAGAGAGAGAGAGCGTGTGTGTTTGACATCAGGGACGGTTGGACTGTCCTGCGAATGTGAATGTGGACGTGAAGAGGTGTTGAGTGACTGTTTGGGACAAAATAAAGCCGTTATCAATGTTTTAATGCAGTGCTATGTTTTAAATATGGCTGCATTTAAATGCAATAATAATATGAACGCATTACATGAACCAAAAATCACAGTAAAGACATAAGGCTTAAGCCTAGTCCTAGGCTAAAATGTAAATCTGAGCTGTTTTAAGTGAAAGAAACTTTTGATCTCGTTGATCTTCAAACATGTCAGTGCCACGAGTAATGATTTGTTCTGAGGTTTGTTTGTTAAAATGACTTAATTGGCCTAATTGAACTATGGCCTATGAATGTCAATGAAACCAGGCCTTATAATGTTACACAATATTTCAAATAAATGCTGTTTCTTTGAACTTTCTGTTCTTTAAGTAATCTTGAACAAAAAAAATCATGTTTTCAGCATGGCACAGATCTTTACAACATTGATATTAATCAGAAATGTTTCTGGAGCAGCAAATCATTATATTAGAATAATTTCTGAAGGATCATGTGACACTGAAGACTCTACTAATAATGTTGAAAATTCAGATGCGCATCACAGAAATAAATTACATTTTAACATATATTCAAATAGAGAAGGGCAATTTTAAATTAAATAAAATATTTCACTATTTTTACCATAATTATGACCGTAATTCTTTCAAATATGTGACCCTGGACTACAAAACCGGTCATGAGGGTCAGTTTTCTGAAACTGAGATGTATACAAAAGATACAGCTATTTGAAAATCTAATCGAAGGGACCAAAAAATCTAAAATGGGAGAAAATCACATTTAAAGTTGTCCAAATAAAGTCCTCAGCAATACATATTACTAATCAAAAATTAGGTTTTGGCTTCAACTTGTCCTCCAACTAATACACCCCTATATGTCGTTTATACAATAGCGGTGAAATACGACTCATCAGAGCGTATACTACACTTGCGCCCCTATCGGCAACAGAACATTTGCATATTAATGTTTTGTACTATTTTATCGGCCATGTGATACAGGGTTGGTGTAATTCAGTCTGCTAGGTTTAGTGGTGGGTTAGTCATACAAATTAAACCTATTAAAATGTGTTTTAATCACCGTGAGATCGCTGTAAAACTCTACACACTGCATTTAAACAAAACACGCATTTTGATTGGTAATGACAGTTATACGTCATTTTATGTCGTCAGGCGCAATACGCCACTGTCATTACTTTTTTATGCCCTAAGTGAGCCGTCATCAGTCTGAGACGCAGAGCAAGACTCCTAAGAGATTGAGGTGTTTTGTTGTTGAATGTATTAATGAACATAGCAGTAGTCATTTACTCCCAACATCTGAGTGACTGAAGACGTTAATGTTAAACTTGCGTTTGCTTGTACCTAAATGTGTTCATGTTCATGTGAATCATTCATGATCCAGCCTCACCTACAGAAGCAATGTCTTTTAATGAATCTTTGCAAATGGCCTTTTTTAATAATGTGCCAATTAGCAAGTTTCACAATGAATACAGCTTAATAAACTTCCTCTGAGAGGGGCGGGTCAGCGGAGCTCGTGAAGGTTTAAAGGGGAAGTAAACAGAACAGAGAGATTTCAAAAGAGCTGTTCTTGACTGGGTAAAATTAGCATTATTACAGACTTTTCATTAAGACCCTAAAGAATCATATCAGCTTGTGGAAAATGTGCCTTATATGACCCATTTAAATCTTCCTATTGTAAAACCATAAAGAGAGAAAAAGTATGAGAGTCCTGTATCTCAGGGATACTAAATCAGCACTGGATCCGTACTCCATATTCCTGTGAAGGACAAAAATAGAAGTAAAATATATATATATAATATGCCAGGGTTTTTTTACATACAACAACAGTGCAAATAAATACATCTGTCAAAAGTCTAGCGCTTCATGGAAGAAACAAACAAGGTAACCCTTTTATTTAAGGTGTCCTTGTTATTCATGTTACATGTACTTAGTATTATAATAATAATAAATTATGCATTCTAGTAACCCTAAGCCAAACCATATAGTAAATACATTGTAGATAATTAATATTACTCAGTACTCAAATGTATAATTAGACTGCAACAAAGACACCTTACAGTAAATTAAAGTGTAACCGCACATAATACAAGGGTGAAGACAACATGGAGTTTATAAATGATGGATTTAGGGCCACTGGACAGTTTTTGCATGGGTTTTACAATTATGACATTTTCAGTTGACAGAAGGAAGATGAGACTAAGAAAAGAGAGAATTCACTTCAAAAGAAGACTGCTGAAACACTTTGCTGCCCGCATGCTTTCTACTAACCAACATAAACACAGAGTATTCTCCAAGTACCCTAACCCTCATAAAAGACACATTTATAGCTGTGCGGACGGAGGGGGCTCATTACAAACCCTCTTTTTTGTGGGGGTCTATTTAGGGCTGTTCTCCTGATGTGGCTTGGATTTTGCTATTTTCACTTCACCCTCGAATTTTCTCCGACCAGAGGAATATCTCAAACCCCTCGGCTTTACCCAAACCCAACTCTGGGATAATTACTCGGCTCTGAGTGTAATTACACAGAGTTTCACTGGCTGTTATAATGTCTGGAGTGAGGGGTCGGATGCCCACAGACCGGCCCGTTGGAGGTGTTCGTCTCGAGGGGTTATTTTTACCCGATGCTCCAATCATGGTGGGAGTACACAAATCACTCAGGCAGTTAACTCGGCAGTTTTGTGGTGAGAAGATGGAAGGGGACTTGTACAGGAAACAGATGGACTAATACAGACTGAAAGAAAAGAGAGAGAGAGAGAGAGAGAGAAACAGCTCACCTGCTGCTGATGAGTTATAGCTTTTAACCCTTTAAAGTCTCCTGTACTCCTACGTGTTACAAGGCCGCTGAATGATCAACAAGAGTAAACTTTGGCGTTTAATCTGTTTCACACCATGCCTTCATGGCACTCGTTAGCTGGTTGAGTAAAGATGGAATAGAGGAAGAAAAATCCTGTGTTATGGTTACATAAATTTGCTTCAAAATAATGGATATAAATGCGATTGAAACTAGTGGGAATAAACTAGATTTTACTGAAGGTTTAGAACCTTTGACACTTGATGGACATCAGATAGAGATGATTGGAAGTTTTAAATATTTACAAACATTTATTAATAGTAAATTTGTTGGAAATTTTCAGTATTTTTTTTAGAGATTACAGCTGATTAGGATGTTACAGCATTTTGGTGTGAGTCAACGTATTTTAAAGATGCTTTAATCTTGTGGAGATATGTTTTAATATGACTGTGTGGTATGGACTACTGCCAGTTAAAGAGTGTCAAGTAGTTAAAATTGCTTGTGCAATTGTAGGACAACCACAAAAAAAGCAAAAGGTTATTCCTGAAGATTGTTCTCATCCTTTGAATATCAAATGTCAGCTTTTACCATTAAAAGGACATTTTAGACAACCTCAAGCAAGGAAAACTGTGTATCGAATGTCATTTGTGCCAACTTTTAAATACTGGGATCTGAGTTTGAGCGGTGACTGAGTTTTATGTGATTGTGTGGTGAAGCCAAAGACTTGAGATTGAACTAAATGAAACTTTTGTTGTCTGATTGATAGTTTGTGTAATTGTAGAGACATCCAGCTTCAGCTGTCAAATCTTTACTTGGATATTGTTAGTAAAGTTAAAGTGTTGAAGATGAAGATGAAGCAGCTTCGCTTTACTTGTTTCTGCATGAAATCATCTTCCATAGTGAGTCTCAAATCTCATCATAAGGCTTTTGAGGAACATTTATTTTTTTCATCTCTCAATCATAATTGGATTGCATTGCATTGTTTTGATCACATAAATCTCATCTTACTAAGACAGAGTGACGACTGATATATAATTTTATGTAAGTATCTGCAATGCACTAATAAAGATCTTGCTGATTTACATTAAAAGCCTCAGAATTCTATCACTATTTGTCCATATAAATAATAACATCTGCATCATATTGTATATTTTTGTTCAGTTTCAATAAAAAATGTAACTGTTTCCATCCAAATATTTACTATAGGTGCCTGACTACTCAAATATGATGAAAATGAATGTTCATTTTGCTCGTATTGTTGGGCTTTACAGGTTTTAACTTAACAAACTTTATGGCTATTAAAGTAATAACGTACCCAAAAATGTCATAGTTCACTCTCTTTCACGTTATTCTGAACTTATATGACTTGCTTTTTTCTGTGAAGCACAAAAGATGTTAGAAAGAAAGTTTAAGCTTGTTTACAGCAAACAGGACAATGAAGGAATTTACTATTAAACTCTGAAAAAGACAAAACTAATGTATTTAATATTACTCATGCACTATATCTTTTTAAGTCACCTGCTGCTACTGAAGTCTGATCTGTGCAAGTATTTTTGATCAAAATGTATATTAATCTGTCTCTTAGACATGTTATTAGAAACACCGGAGACAAAGTTGATAGTGAAGTGATTCCCAGCTGAGAGCTCCATTAAAGTATCAAAGATCCTGAAGAGTTCAACACCTGCCCTCAGGTGACCTCGGGGTCAAATCGACCAGGTAACAGAATAGCTCAGGGTCAGAGTGAGTAATGTTTCAGGTCAGTAAACGGAGGGATTCAGTAAGGTGTTGAGATTGACTGAGGTTTTGTTTGTCGCTAGTTACTGCCTCATCCTCAACTCTATAGACCAAAGACAGGCCACTCGACAGCATGCAATACACTGATTTTACCACAGTGAAGAGTGTTTCAGACACACCACTTGAATTTCATTATACTAATTAAAAACACAGCCTCAGGTGGCTTAATATGTTGAAGAAATAATATAAAATTAAACATTAAACAAAATGTTAGAATATTTTAGTTTAAGACTGTAGGATAAAGTAAAACTAAATGGTACTACATCTACATGTATTATAAAAATGTACATATTTATACATGAATGTATATATAATTTGTTATATTTATATAGCTCTTTTTTAGACACTCAAAGCACTGTATATATTTACATGTAACTTTTAATTAAAGATACATGTTGTTTTTATTTTATATTAAAATAATTTATTTTACTCTTTAAACTCTTTTGTAATATAATTAATAATATATGTTATAATAAGAATTTATATATATATAATATTGTGATATTATTAATATTGTGAAATATTTTCACCATTTAAAATAATGGGTTTCTATTTTAATATAATCTAAAATATTATTTATTTCTGTGATGCAAGTTGAATTTCCATCAGTCATTACTCCAGTCTGAAGTGTCTCATAATTCTTCATAAATCATTCTAATATAATCATTCTAATAATTCTAATTTATTATTAGAATGATCAATTTTGGCAAAGTTGTCATGGCAAATATATATTTTTTGGAACTGCAATACTTTTTTTCAGTATTCTTTGACGAATAAAAAGTCATAAAGAACAGCATTTATTATTATTAATATATTATTTTCCCTGTATTTTGCAGGAAACGTAAGAAACATTTAAAAAAATTATTAAACTATCAAACTTTTGACTGGTAGTGCATGTATAAACTGTGTATGTGTGTGTGTGTGTGTGTGTGTGTGTCTATACGCTCATACACACATTTGTTTCTGTGCATTTTGGAGACTTTCCATAGACTTCTATTCTTTTTTAAATACAGTCCAAACTATATTTTCTATCCCCTTACTCTAAACCTTACACTTTTCATGACCTTTTACTTTTTTTAATGACATTTTAATGAGAGTTTTTCCTTGTGGGGACCACAGGCCAGGAACACACACACACCTAAGAAACACAAAAAAAAAAAAAAATGTTAACATTATTTTGTGATGACACTGTCCATACAATACTGTGGTATAAATCAAAATATCTGCTATCCCTGATCACTGATGTGAATCTCCAACACCTTCATCTCCTCATTAGAATGCCAGTGTGTGTGTGTGTGTGTGTGATTATCATCCCCTCAGGCCATGTTTCACCTGCTTTGATCCTGTAGATGTGATGTTATCTGGACCCCCACGGGCTCTGTTAGTCTCAGATGATTATCTGTCATCAGAAGCTGCGAGGAGACACCAGCTTCACATGCACCTCTCTCTCCATTCACGTCTGCACAGGCAGGAAGACAGAGAAGCTTTAAACAGAAGTGTAAAGTGAAAACGCAATTTACTTAGTAATTCTTTTTTTATTATTATTCATTTTTATTTTAGTTAATGTAGTTCATCATGTTAAATGAAAAGAAAAAATGTTCCTAGATTCATTTATTCTTTCAAAAGAAACGTTTCATGTTTTATTTTATTTCAGTTAATGTTTATTTTATTTTACGTATAAAAATAACTGTAATTTAGTTTACATTTTAGTACTATTATTATTTTTTTATTACCTACTTTCACTGTTATTTGACTTACCACTAAATATACTAAAAAGAATTTACCACTAAATATACGTGCACCAAAACAGCCAAATAAAGGAAAGTTGAATTCAAATAAACAAAACATGTATTATTATTATTTTAATTATTGAATAAAAACAACATTTTGGCAATGCAAGTCTAGTTTTTAGTCTTACAGTATCTTGCCTAAACTGAACAGAAATGAAACGAATGAAAGAGCAAACAGAGATTTCCCAGATGCGAGTCTTTCGCAGCCAAACCACATTCTCCAGTCTCTGCTGACCTTCATGGTCAGAGCGTTTTTGAGCCTCTGTTAGTTTTATTTACCTGTGTGTCCTGTGCCAGAAATATCAGGCCCATTTAGGGTCGTACCGGATGAAGGTCATTTAAACCTATACTATTACAGTTTGACCCTCGAATCTCACATTGTGCATTTTATTCAATACTTTAGGTTCTTCCGAAACATTACGTTCTGAGCAGGTGCAGACACTTTCCTCCAGACAAACCTTTTAGCAAACTATGACCTCTCAAATCAAACCTTGCCACAAGGTATGTGTCAAGCAGTGGGATTTAATTTAATCTCTAAATTATATGCTTATTAATAAATAAACATATTAATATATTATCAAATATTATTATAAATTAGCTTTATTACTCCATCTGTATTTCTTTATTCAAATAAATCATCAATTAATTTTAAACTAAATTTACACAGTAGAATTTCTATTCATATTATTACTTTAAATGACTTTTACTCTTTATTATTACTTACTTTATCTATTTTAAAACTCATTTAGTACTGATTATAAACAAAAACATTTATTTATCAATAGATTCATACATTTTACATTTATTTATTAATTAAAGCATTCATTAAAGCAACATGTATAAATTCAAATGACATACTTTATAATCACCACTGTGTGTTTTAACAATAAATAAATAAACTTGTTTATACATAGAGTATTAAATGGTAAATTTAAGTAATTAACAATGCATAAAATAAATGCATAAATAGTAATTACTTTTAAATGTTTTAGTTATTATTATTATTTATATGAACAATATTATTTTAATATAAATTATTATATCTGTCTGTTAAAAGTGTATTCAATGATTATAAATAAACCTATTTTAAATAGATTGATAAATTCTACATTTGTTTCTATACATTCAAAATAATTTAGAAATTAATTTAATTAGTTAAAATATAAATGTTTGAAGTGTAATTAAATGTTACTTTTTACATTATTATTATTTATATGCACACTATTATTATTATTGCTATTGTTATTATTCATGGGCACAATATTATTTTGTCTGTTTGGTGATTATAAATATACTTATTTATAAATAAATAAGAAAATAAATTATACATTTTTTTCTAAATTAAATTTGAAATGAATTTAATTAATTTAAAAAAATTAAATTAGAATTTTTATATTATTATTATTTTCATATTACCTCTTTTATTTATCTGTCTGTTTGAAACTCATTTAGTGGTAATTGTGACTTTTGCTTCTCGGAGACAGCAAAAAAGAAGAGCGTTGCACTTTTCTGCCCATAATGGCTCTCAAAACCGAGCAGAGCGTCCGTCACATGGCTTTGCGTTAACATGTCTGACTCGCTAAGCACTTCTGCAGGGCAAGTTTAACCCTGACGCTTAAACCGTTTCGTTTTCGGGCACGACGGAAACATCTTCCAGCGTTTTATAAGACGGAAAAATAATAACAACTGCAACATTCCTGAAGGGCTGTAATTTTCTTCCGGCGGGCAAGAGCTGTGTGTTATGGTCTGGGTCAGGGAACACATCACAACCCGTCATCAGGGCCGGTTCTGGGCCCACATCTGCCCCGAGCGGTCAGCCACATCACAGGAGCCGGTCAGCACCAGCGGGAAGGCCCGGGATCTTCGCACAAACGCAGCCAATCAGCGGAGAGAGTCTGTATTACTGTACATTTGCCCCCTAACCACCGTTTTGTCTAAATAAAGCACATATTCCTTTTAAATTACAGTATACAGACCCACCCCTCCCTACAATTAACGTGATTTAGGCGCTGATGGACGTCCTAAACAATAGTGAGCGAAACCCACTGCAGGAAACGGACCGGAGGGCTTTGTGAAGAAACACTCAAAGCACAAGCCGAATGAAAACTGACGCTTAAGTCCCTATGAGAAGAAGGTTAGGGTTTCGTTTAACCTAAACATCAGTTCTGGATGTTATTTCACCGCTGGTCTGAAACACTTTATATATAAAAATTGACTTTTTTCTTCTATTTTGCCTGTAATTCATTGCTTTAATGCAATACATTTATTTAAACGGTCTGAGAAGTTAAATTGTATAATCTCACTGCAGCTAAAATATCCCTTGGGCGTCAATTTAAGTAAAGAACTGTCATAAACATTTGAAGCTTGGGAGTGCAGACTTAAGTTTGGCCTCATTGTAAAGACCCGTGATAGATTACTGTTAAGTTAAAAAAATTGTTAACCAAAAACTTTATAGAGGTTTAAGTTAATGAAAATTATTTATGAGCAGTTTTTTTATATACAATATACATTTTAGAAAACACAAAAAAAGAGCTTTTAGTAAGGTTTTGTTTGGGTGCATTACCAGACATTTCCTATTAGACTCCAGCAAAGTGATTCTCAGAAAAGTACCATGTCTCTCTCTCAAACATTACAGGTGTCAAACACACACACACACAATTACAGTTGCGCAGTCTACCCAACTGACTCTATAATACAGGAAAATTTCCCAAATTTGGGAAAATGGCACTATATGGTACATTTTTATTTAATTTTGATGCCCTTCCAACAGAACGAAAGCTTGTTAACAAAGATTGCATGATTTAACAGTTAAATGGTCCTGGGATTAAAAGTTGCCATTTTAATGGGTACGTTCCCTTAACGGGTTAGTTCATTTTAGAATGAAAATTCTGTCATTAATTACTCACCCTCGTGTCGTTTCAAACCCATAAGACCTTCGTTCATCTTTGGAACACAAATTAAGATATATTTGATGACATCAGAGCTATCTGTCCCTCCATAGACAGCAACACAACTGAAATGATCCCAGATCCAGAAACACAGTAAAAACATTGGTCCATGTAACATCAGTAGATCAACTTCAGTTAAATGACGCTACGAGAATTCTTTTTTGCGTGAAAAAAACAAAAAATAACATAATTTACTCAACCATTCTTCTCCTGTGACTTACATCTTCCTCCATTTTTGAGAGCATCACAGCACAGCACATATGCAAGCTTTAACGTATTTGACGTAACCAGCCTTGTTTAATCTGGGTGAAAGCACATGCATGTGCGTAATCTGCAGTTCCCCTTTAGTTGAGTTCACTTCGACGTTACATATGGGATCTCGCATGAGAGACCAATCGCCTTAAAGGCCAATGAATATTGGCATGCAATAATCACAGCCAGGTTCGCCTTATCACAGCGTGAGTATAACGAGTATAAAGAGGGCACGGCTGGATTGCACATGCAGCTTTTCGCTTTCGGAGCATTCGCCGAGCAGTGTATGCTGTATCTGGAGTCTGCTGGAGAAAGAGATTCTTCGCGCCAACGAAGAAAAGAAGTTCCTTCTTCCGAGTTCAAGTTCTCTCGACTGCTGCAACAAAAGATCATCTGGGCGTTACAGCAGGAGTTCGCGAGTTCGATAGCCTTTTTAAAGGCTTTGGCAAGCCGAACTTTTGCTCGCCAGTGAGTGACCTCTCCTCTGAGTGCACGCGGTGCCGCGGAAGGTCCTCCCTGGGCAACCGGACAAAAAAAGCAATTTTTCACGGTTTCATAGGTGTTCCTCGGGATGTCTATGCGACCGTGGATGAGTCATGCGTTCACTGCGGGCGCATGGCCATCGCTACGTTGAGGTGGCGCCTCTCATTCGTGAGACGGCTCCCCCTGCGTCCTCTCCGTGGTCCGGTGAGCCGTAAAGTGTTTACCGCACCCCTCAGTGCCTTTCTTCCCAGAGGTGCATGAGGAGCTGACCAGGTCGTGGCGAGCCTCGTACTCGTCACGCCTGCACACCGGCTCCTCACCCCTCTCCACCCTCGATGGAGGGGCAGCCAGGGGGTACGAGACGGACCCACAGGTTGAGCGCGCTGTAGCGGTACATCTGTGCCCACGCGGCGCCGCCTATTGGCGCAGTCCGCCTCGTCTCCCGTCCAAGCCATGTAAGGTCTCGTCCGCTCTCGCGGCAAGGACTTATCACTTATTATCTGATGGCCACACTGCAAGTGTTCCAGGCCAAAGTGCTTAAACATCTTGATTCGCACTTCGGACGACGAAGGTGGCCGCACGAGCCCTTAGTCAGGTGATGGCCACCGCAGTGGCCCAGAAATGACACCTCTCGCTCAACTTAGCTGAGATGGCCGACGTTGACAAAGCTCGCTTTCTTGACGTGCCCATCTCACAGGTTGGCCTCTTCGGCGACACTGTTCAGGACTTTGCCCAGAAGTTCTCGGCAGTTCAGCAGCAGGCTGAGCGCCTTGCCTCAGCCTGCTTGTTAGCGAGGGCATCCTCCCGCGGCACCAAAACCAGTCCCACCTGCTCCGTCTCCCGCCGAGGCACACGATGCGAGGCTGGCTCAGAGACGTCGAGCTGGCCGCGGGCGCAGGACAAGAACACCGGCAAGAAGCGCCCCTGAGACGGGCAGCCAGTGGAGGGCCGGAGACAACAACATCTACATCAGTGCACTCAGCTGCCGCTGGCCCACGGGCCAGTGGTACCCAAATTTTCACTGAAAGAGCAATTTTCGCCTCGGTTATGCGATTCAGTTCGTCAGGCGCTCGCCCAGGTACAGAGGCATTCTCTATACCTGTGTTCTCTCGGACACGGATGCTGCTGTCCTCCGTGCGGAGTTTGCTGTCCTACTGGCGAAGGACGCAATCGAGCCTGTCCCTCCAGCCGAGATGAGGTCTGGGTTTTACAGTCCCTACTTCATCGTGCCCAAAAAGGTGCCCATCGGTTTGCGTTTGAGGGTCGAGCATATCAGTACAAGGTACTCTCCGGATTGACGTTTCCCCGGAATCACAACA
The DNA here is from genome assembly GCA_032359435.1 of Enteromius unitaeniatus. Classification (NCBI taxonomy): domain Eukaryota; kingdom Metazoa; phylum Chordata; class Actinopteri; order Cypriniformes; family Cyprinidae; genus Enteromius; species Enteromius unitaeniatus. Next base: position 18,894,406 of record JAUMHI010000034.1, read on the forward strand.
TTCACAAGCCGTAGCGTACATCAACCAGCAGGGTGGTCTACGCTCCCGCCGCATGTCGCAACTCGCCCGCCATCAGCTCCTGTGGAGCCAGACGTGGCTGAAATCGCTGCGAGCCATTCATATTCCAGGTATACTCAACCGTGCAGCAGATCAGCTTTCACGGCAGTCCACCCACCCTGGAGAGTGGCGGCTCTTTGGCAGACATCTGTAGAGCTGCGGGCTGGGCGACACAAACACCTTTGCCAGGTTCTACGACCTCCGTGAGGAGGCTGTGTCTTCCCGGGTCTTAAATCAGACGAGCAGGTAGCGGGAAGACCAGCTGTGCCCTTTGTAGGGGGTTCCCCGATGCCAAGGCGAACCCCCTCCATCCTCCTCCCTGCCCCGCAGTCGGACTCAGAGCGGAGTCAGTCTTGATTGTGTTCCTACTGGGCCCCTTCACCAGTAGGTTGTGGCCTTGACATCTTGGTTACACAGTCAGCTCGAGGCTGTGTTTACCTTCACTTTTATCCATATTTTATCAATATAGTGCATTCTTTACAAAATTTCATGTAAAAATAATTTTTTCATGTCTCTGCCCCCCAACCCATGCTTCAGCTCTAAAAAATCACAAATTTGTCTTGAATAGAAGCTGGCATCCCAACGGGGCCCCAAACGCGGCCCCCAGGGTGTTGGGAAGGTTATGTGCAGACTCTCCTGTCGATACGCCGCAATACAGGCTGCCGGCACCGGGGTCTCTGCGTAACGCGGCCTCAGGGTCGTGGCCTTTTCCATGGGTCTGTTCCCATATGTAACATCGAAGTGAACTCGACTGAAGGGGAACGACTAAGGTTACATCGGTATCCCACGTTCCCTGAAGGAGGGAACGGCGATGTTACATCCCCTTGCCACGACCCTGGGTTGCGCTGACATGCAAAACATGCAAAACCTGCATGTGTAATCCAGCCATGCCCTCTTATACTCACGCTGTGATAAGGCGCACCTGGCTGTGAATATTGCACACTAATATTCATTGGCCTTTTCCAAAAGACTCGAAGGTGATTGGTCTCTCATGCGAGATCCCATATGTAACGTCTCCGTTCCCTCCTTCAGGGAACGTGGGTTACTGATGTAACCTTGGACGTTGTTTACGTCTAGAAGAAAGCATACGCTTGGAGAGGAACTTTTTTTGTACCTATAGGGTAAAATATATTTATTGAAGGCAATGAGGGTGAAATAAAAATCCCTATAAAAATACACACCTGTGCCAAAATGTATGCTGTTGGCATTAACACAGGCAAAATGAGTACAAAAAACCGAAAAGGACATAAACGTCCATAAAGGATATAAAGATTTTGGTATTTTATTTCAAGAGTCCACTTTAAACATTTTACTAACAGGAAGTAACTTTGCAACTAGCAGTCTAATATCTTCCAACACTTTAATTTGATGGCTCCAAAACATACTACATACTGACTATCAGAAACTTTGCAAGTGTATGTCAACTTATTCTACTAACCCTAAACCTACCCTAACAGTCTACTTTGAAAGTTAGCAGACAAGTAGCTGAGAATTAATGAGAATTAGTGGACATAGTTACAAAGTTACTTATAGTTAGTAGAATGTCTAACTATCAACATAAAGTGTAACCAATATTTTGCTCCAAACCTGTATGTTGGCACTGCATTAACAAACACAGATTCTTCCAAACTCAAGTGTGACACTCGTCAGAGACTGAAGGAATGCAGAATCCCTTGTTTTCATCTCAAGACAAGAAACGCACATGGACGGCAGCAGTTAGCGTTGACAGATGGCACTTATTTATTAGCATGTGACAGACATACCTGACAACCTGACATACCTGAGAAAGACACGCCAGAGAGCATCTGATCGTGGGAACGCTGGACAATAACAAGAGAAAGTGTAATGTGAATCTGTTCAGCAATGTCAAGAAGGCAGCAGTAATTCACCTGTTCAAACACACACTTATCATCCACAGACATCACTTAAGTCGTGAGGGGATATTTTTAGCAAGACTGAGATCCCAAACACAAACTTTACAGCTCATTGTGTGTTCAAATTTGAGCTTGTAACCATAGTAATAACAGCACTATTGTCATCGTACAAACAGAGATTACGACTATTATACATGGAAAGCATGTTATGAATGGCGCGTCCTTGCTCTTTTGTGCACAGATTAGATTGTAAGCATTTTATGGTAACTTTGGTTATTTTATTTCAAACAAATAGTCAAACTACTAATTGTTTTGACACATAAAATCAAGCAAGTTTATGCTTAAAACAAAACATCTGCTAAAAGTGTAAATAAACAAGAAAAGTGTCCGACCCCATTAGCAGATATTTTTATTGTTATCAGCAAAAGAAATGTTGGAAAAAAACTATTTGGAACTATTTTTTGGAATAAATATCTGAGGTGTTTTGGAAACTCAGGCAAATGTATCTTGATTTAATAATGTTTAAATACTGGTATTGGAAAACAAATTATAAATAATAATAATAATAAATATATAATAAAATAAATAAAAAATTGAAAAATTACAAATTCAAATACATTGAGACTTCAAGTGCTGTTGAAATACTGATATTGGAAAACAAACTGAAATTGCACAGTTCCTTTTCAGGAACTCAAACTGCGTCTGAAGACGCTATGGGAATGCCTCTAGTGTGACCACGCTCTGAAACTGCTATGCAAACCGTCAAACAAAGTGCTGAGACGCCACCGACCAGGAAGTATAAGAGCACGTGCGAAGCAGTGCATGCCAGCCTCATTGATTCAGCAGCGCTCTCTATGTGACTGTCAGTGGGCTTTTCGATTCAGACACTAGTTAGTTTAAAAATTAAAAAGAACATGTTTGGAAAGAATTTTGTGAAATGTGTTACACTATGTGGCCGTTTCCTCACACCCAAAGAAACGCATCAGTTTGTGTTGTGTGTTTGGAAGAAGTGTATGCGGGGAGCCGCCAGCATTGTATGCAGTCCCCTGTAGCTGGTCCCGCTACCACCGAGGCGGAGCATTCATGGGGCTCGCAAATCGATTTACTGGAGGCAATGGAGACGGGTGATCCCCTTTCTCCTTCCCAGCCAGGCAGATCAGGAGACATCTCTCTGGGGAATGAAGTGCCGCTGATACCGGCTACTTCTCCCCGGAGGAATCGTCTCGAGCTTCAGTCATCTTCCTTCGATGAGTGTAGATGTTGGAAAAAAAGGGTGCTTTGCGGTGCTGACCCGCTGTCGCCGAGGCGAAGTGGCGGTAGCACTCCTGGGGCTCGCAAATTGATCTTATGGAAGGAATTGAGACGGGTGATCCCCTTTCTCATGCCCAACCAGACAGATCTAGAAGCATCTCTCTGGGTAATGAAGCACGGCTGATAACGGTTACTTCTCCCCAGGGAGAGAACCCGTGGGTCTTCACAGAGTTTATGGTACGTCAAATACAGCTACACTGCGCATCCATTGAGATGGACTGAGAAACGCTAATAATATTGTAATACATTATAGTAACGCCACATTTTATTGTCAGTAACGGTAACGGCGTTGTAACGGGGGAAACAGTAATTCGTTTGATTACTCGTTACTGAAAAACATTACGCAGTTAGTAACGCCGTTTATTTAAACCTGTTATTCCTGTCACTGGTCATTAGTGTAGATTGTAAGTCTACACTAGTCTCCCCGGTCACAACTGTTGCAGGGTTTGCTGTGGAGCCGTTTTGATGTGGTGGCCGCTCTCTCTCTTTCTCTCTAAAACGGGTGAGAGAGCTGACCCTGCTACCTAAAGGTTTCTTCTTGAGGGAAGTAGCCTTCAAGTCCCACACTGCTGCTGAGGCAGAGCTGTGGATACACTCAATGATCGCTGATCCCAGTCGGAGGGAGCAAGCCCTCGGGAAAGCGGTTTCTGCCGCAGTACACGGCACCCGCTTACCTTCACTGCTCTCTTCACGCTCCACTGTTCTCTCTGAGATGTGTCCCCGTAGACCCGGGGTGCGTGCTTCCCCCGAAGGGGTTGCATCAGCGGTCTGTTCAAACCTCTTGTGGCGGGCCAGGGGGGTTGGAACAGCCGCTGCTCTTTATAATGAGCTGTTCTGGGTACAGAAGCACAGCTAAAAAAAACGGTTACTTCTTCCTGGGAAGGGCATTCCACACACTGTTCATCCTCCTCTGAGGAGTCCTCTTTTGGGTCTAGACGCTATGACAGACATGGCCGAGGCTCCATCTGTACGTTTTTTTCCCCCAATATCACTGAACCAAGGAGTTCTGGAAAGAGTCCACCAAGATGCGGTCAGTTTACCATTGGTGGTGTGGCCTCTGAGGGGGCACACCTTGTAGCTACTGGTTTGTCAACCGAGGTTGTTCAGACTATATTACAATCCAGAGTTCCTCCTGATGGTCGTTCAGGGGGTAGAGATCTGTTAGTGGTTAGTTTCTTCGTGGTGCACTGAGGCTGAGGCCTCCTATTCGCTCCCGAGTTCCGACTTGGGATCTGGTATTGGTACTCACGGCCCTCTCTCAAGCCCCCTTTGAACCATTGGAGCAAGTCTCTGACGTCTCTGTACCTTTAAGACTGTGGTCTTATTGGCTCTGGCTCCTTGAAGAGAGTAGGGGACCTTCAGGCCTTGTCTGCGGCCTTTTAATGTGCGGACTTTGTGCCTGGTTTGGCCGAAGTCTTCCTTTACCCGCGAGCGGGTTATGTCCATGAGGTTTCCTTTAGTACCACCACAGCCAGTAGTACTTCAGATTTTGCACATCCCTGCAGGGAGGTAGACCAGGAAAAGCTACGCTGTTTATGTCAAGTGTGCCGTAGAACATCTCTGGGTTATGTATATAACCCCAGTTCCTTGAAGGAACGAGAACTGCGTCCTCTTGCCATACCACCTGCGCCCCCTTCTGGGCACTTGCTTCATGCCTGAGGGCTGGCGTGCACTGCTTCGCACGCGCTCTTACACTTCCTGGTCGGTGACGTCACCCGAGGGGCACTCCGTATCAGCAAGGTTATAATAGTTTTGAATTTTTCATTAGTTTTAGTTTTTATTTTGTTTTGACTTTTTGTTTTCAAATTCAGTTAGCTTTAATTCGTTTTTATAGGCAGATTTGCTAGTTTTTATTGGTTTTTATATTTTGAAATTGCTTAGTTTTAGTTTAGTTTTTATTAGTTACAGTCTTAGTTTTCGTTTTATTTATTTT
>JAUMHI010000034.1:18899680-18922045 GCA_032359435.1 Enteromius unitaeniatus
CAGAAAAACAGAATGAATATTAAATAGTGACTGAAATGCACCCCATTATTAGGCCTTCTAAACTAGCTCTATTTTACTAAATGTTAATCTGGATTAATCTTGATTTATAATCAAGCCGTTGCCTGTTGAAGTCAAGTACACATAAGATATAAACAATGGCTATGCTGTGATTTTGGCTATATTTGCATGTAAAATAGATAATATCTATTTTAACCAAAAGCTCTGCTCCTCTCATCTGCTTGCTGAACAGAGCAGACACAGAGAGAGGTGAAAATGAACTCGAGCTTGCGCGCCACTTCCAGAGACTCGCTGAGGTTTGTCCAAGAAGACGCTAGATTTGAATCAAAGAACTGGCTTTACTGATGAGATGCGCATAATATATCATGCGATATATATCGCCCAGCCCTAGGACTCATAATCTTCTTCCGACTTTCGCTGCAGCCATCACGCTAGCCGGCGCCATAGCAGACAGACTGTGGACACGTGAGGTCCACGTACAGGTCAAACACCTGGCTTAAAACTGGCAGCGTGAAGTAAAGATTTGAATTACATCCAAAAGGCTTATTTACAAAGACGAAAATTAAGGACGTTTTTGCTATAATATTAATTAACTATAGTAACCTTGCGTCTCAGCACTTCATTTTGGGGTTTGCATAGCAGTTTTAGGGCGTGGTCACGCTAGAGGCATTCCCATAATGTTTTCGGACGCAGTTCTCGTTCCTTCAAGGAACTTGAGTTATATACATAAACCAGAGACGTTTTAAATAATTATATATAATATAAATAATAAATAAATTTAAAAAATGTAAACTATTTTTGTGTTTTTTTTGTGTTTGAACTATTTAGTGTTCAAATACTTTGAGGCTTTGTGGGCTGTTTAAATACCGGTATCGAAAACAAAATAAAACTGCAAAAAAAAGTAATTAATTAAAAACCAAATAATTTTTTGCAGTGTTCAAATACATTCAAATACTTTTCAAGTGATATTAGTTTAGAAAAAAAAAGCATTTGAGAAACACAGACCCTCTGTCTGATGAATCATGTTCACACTTGTTGGTCCACTTTGTGTGTGAGAGGTACATTTATAGTGTTTATGGTCTAATGTAAAACACTGTGACGCATGCTGTGGCCGGCCAAGCATCTGACTCTCGCTCATTTAGCTGGGTTTCTCTGTCATAAAGTTCTTCTGAAGCCTAGCTGGTGTTTATCAGACACACTGCACTATACCAGCGACCAGGGTCACTGCTGATACTGCACTGCTTTTTTTTAATCAGAGCATGCTGTGCATTGAGGTTTTACAGCTTCAGGTTCACGCGGTCAGAACCAGCTGTGACTGTGCAACAAGTCCTTCTTGTTTTTCAAAAGAGTTAATTACATGTTTACTTATTTCAGACAGTCTACTTTATTCTCCATAAATGCTGGAGCTCATGCCAGAGTACACCGAGCATGCACTAAACACGCTTTTAACTTGCAACTGCGGTCACGTTGCATTGCACTTCGTGACGTAGTCTTGGTTAGTTCACATTTGACAGAGTGACTGGCAAATACTTGATGAGGTGATATTTAGCGGGCATAGAGTCAATGCCTTAAAGGCACATATCCAAGCTACATACGTAGAGCGATTATATTAATCATCTTGCTAATTATGCTTTTGTTATTTAGGGTTATTTAGCTGCATGTAAATCTGAGAGAACATGTATCTCATTATTCTTAATAGCAGTACTTTTATTTCAAAAAAAATATTGTATTAATTATTTATTTACAGTTTCTTATCTAGCAAAACGATTGGTCATTTTCTCTATATATTTAATAGCATTTCTATATTTTAATCACAAATGCTCATCTTGCACAAGCTCTGCATCTACAAGTTAATGCATTACATAATTGCGGTGGAAAGGTCCACTATTTGGAGGAATCTTGTAAGGTTTTCCCGATTCTTTTCGACTGAAGAAAGACAGACATGAACATCTTGGATGACATGGGAGTTAGAAAATGATCAGGAAATATTAATGCTGGAATGAACTAATCCTTTAAGTGATGATTCACCTCAGAAAGTACCCAAACACACACATATTCACATGCCAGCTCTGTGAAAACACACATATGAGTCATAAACGGTGCAATTATGAAGTCAATTATAATAATAATGTACTAAAAAGACTTACAATACTATCAAAGAAATGTCTTTGTAAACATACCACAGTACATAAATTTGTACTAAATATAGTTTTAATGGAAATACAATAAATTTAAGCATTAATTTTAGTAAAAGTGTATAAATATATATATTTAAATAATACTTTTTAATAACTTTTAAAACAAATAAAAATGACAAAAGCACATAATACTAAAAATACTAAATAACATGTACATTAAAACAGAATTTATAAAAAATAAAAGTTGATTAAATAATATAAGATTATATAAATAGAAGTAAATACTAGAATAACACTGCATATTATCAAGTCCAAAATATCATGGTGTATAACAAAATAATATATATATATATATATATATATATATTATACCACATGTACAAAATATCATGATAAACAAAATATCATGATAAATATCTGAAGACATGTTATTGTGCTGCCGTATGCAGATATCATGGTACAGTAAATCACCAGAAAATGTGGTATTATCAGGGCACAATGTACAAAATACCATGGTAAATGATTTAAAAATATATTTTTTATCATGACACTGTCCACAATATCATGGTAAATGTACAAAAGACTTATTTGTAAATTATTTTTATATAGATTTATAGTGACTCATTAGCATGAATTTCTCTCAAACAATGTCATTTTATGTTATGAGCAGAAACAAAAGTATTTTGTTTGCAGGGCAAACAATGGATATGAAAAAAACTTTTATCCATCTCAGTTGAATTAAGATGACATGCAGATCACCTGTCTACCTGTTCTTGCTCACGTGAACTTTGCCATCCGTCCATGTGCTTATTGCTTTATTGTGCCTTCAGTAAACACGACACATTCACAGATCTGACACAATGTCTCCGCGCTGCAGCGCTGTGTGTGCAGGCCCTCGACACACGTGAGTCTCTGGGTGAGTAAGAGACAAGCTGCAAGTTGCAGCAGGATCCGAGCGCCGTCCGCTGTGCCCTGCGTCTCGCCAGCGTTAAGCTCCTGTTACCAGCAACCAACCTGTTTCATCAAAACAGAAACCAGTATGTGTGAGAAATAGATTAGTTTCTGTGCATTTATCCTCTCACACACTCACATGCTCGTGTTTGCATTCGCAGCGGTGACGGATAACTGTCTCAATAGTGATAGATCATTTATTTGACTTTCTCAAACATGTCGGCCATGTCAGAAATATTTCTCAGGTGAATCTGTGTAGATGACGGGGGCCTGTTTCTTCAATGAAAAGCAGGTGGAACTTCACTCTCATTTTCTGTGATACATCTGTTATAATGCACACTATCTGAAAATCTTTAGCACGCACTATGATCTCTGTAAACACAAAGATGAACGCATATATATCCAAGTAGAAACACAAATATGTAAATACAGAGTTGAACACTTGGCCAGTGCATTGAATTTTGTTTCTCAGACTTGGAGAAATATATCTCTTGCTCAGCAATGGTGCTCTTCAGTGAATGGATGCTGTCAGAATGAGAGTCCAAACAGCTGATAAAAACATCACAATAATACACACCACTCCAGTCCATCAGTTAACATCTGGTGAAGAAAAAAAAAGCAGCGGGTTTGTAAGAAACAAATTACAATTTAAACAGTCACTTCCATGCAGCTAAAATATGAGTGCATAATTCATAATAACGTTTGCTCCAGCTCTGTTGTCCTCTCACATAAAATTATCCACCCACATAGTGCTTGATCGGTGCATATTTCTCTACTGATACAGATATGACTACTTTTTACTGTAAGATTAAAGGAAGCAATGGTTTGAAGTTAACCCGTTGTAATGATGGTTACCCTTTCAGTCGAATCACATCAACGTTACATATGGGAACTCGCCAGAGAGACCAATTGCCTTTGAGCTTTATACAAAAAGCCAAGGAATATTGGCGTGCATTTGATTGCGCTCAGGAGCACCTCATCACTGTGTGAGTATAAGAGGGCACGAGCAGAATGCACATGCAAATTTTCGCTTCAGAGCCTACATCGTTCTGAGCTACTACAGGAGACCCCCTCTGCGAGTTCTGGAGAACAATCGAGGAGGAGTCCTGATTTTAAGAGTTCCTGCTTTCCTGCTCTCTCGTCTGACAGCGTTTTAACTGGGCGGCTGTCAATGGATCCTGCGGGCTAGTAGCCTTTTTAAAGGCTGGCTGTGCGAGTCATCTTGCATATCCAGTGAGCAAAAGACCTCTGAGTGCACAGAGTTGCCGCATTAGGTCTTCCCTGGGCAACCGGTAGAAAGAGCGAATTTTCCCACGGTTGGTGAAGCGTTCTTCGGAATGTCGAACTGACCATGCGTTTCTGGGTGTGGGAGTTTCCACATCTCTTCAGACGGACATGATCGTTGTCTGGGCCAAGAGGAGGAGGGCCGGGAGCTTCTGTGTACATGGAAAGAGCAAGTCTTAACAAAAAACTCATCACCTCCGGGCCCAGTGCCCAGAGGTTTCCATCTGACCCAAATGTTTTTATCACCTCAGATGCAGACCCAGGGCACTGTGGTCTGCATCGTCTTCAAAACAGCGGTTCCTCTCAAAACTTTTCAGAGGCTCCTGGGGCATATGGCAGCTGCAGCCACGGTCACGCCGCTGGACTTGCTTCTTATGGGACCGCTTCAGCTTTGGTTACACGATCGGGTCCCGAGATGGGCATGGCACCGTGGCACACTTCAGATTGGTGTTTCCCCGGAGTGTCGCTACCTATTCAGCCCGTGGACAAACCCTGCTTTCTTACAGGTCTGAGTGCCCCTAGGACAGGTGTCCAGGCATGTCGTGGTCAACACGGATGCCTCCTCCATGGGCTGGGGTGCTGTATGCAACGGGCAAGCAGCCTCAGGTCTCTGGACAGGCGTCAGACTGTGCTGGCATATCAATTGCCTCGAGTTGCTGGCAGTGTTTCTGGCCCTGTGTCATTTTCTTCAGATGCTGCGCCTCAAGCATGTGTTAGTCCAGACAACACTGCAGCCATTGCGTACATCAACAAACAAAGTGGTCTACGCTCCCGCCGTATGTCACAACACGCCCGACATCTGCCCCTGTGGAGTCACAAGCGGTTGAAATCACTGCGCGCTATTCACACTCCAGGGATACTCAACCATGCAGCCAATCAGCTCTCACGGCATTCCACCCACTCTGGAGAATGGCGGCTCCACCCCCAGGTAGTCCAGCTGATCTGGATAGATCTCTTTGCCTCTCCCGAGTCGGCCCATTGCCGGCCGTTTTATTCCCTACACGATTCCCACAGAGTGCTTGGCAGGGATGCATTGGCATGCAGCTGGCCTCCGGGATTAAAGTACGCCTTTCCCCCAGTGAGCCTCCTTTCACAGACCCTGTGCAAGATCAGGGAGGAAGAGGAACAAGTCCTGCTGGTAGCGCCTTACTTACCCTCCCGGACATTCCTCGCGGTAGCCCCTCCCTGGAAGATCCTCTTGAGGAAGGACCTTCTTTCTCGGGGGGTGGGCACCATATGGCACCTGCGCCCCAATCTATGGAACCTGCACGTCTGGTTCCTGGACGGGACGTGGCAGACTTCACCAGCCTTTCCAGCGCTGTCATAGAAACCATGTCCCAAGTGCGAGCTCTGTCTACGAAGCAGGCTTACGCTCAGAGATGTGGTCTGTTCGTCGACTAGTGCTCCTCTCGTGGAGAGGACCCACAGAGATGCACGATCGCAGTTGTGCTTTCTTTCCTGCAAGAGAAGTTGGAGTGCAGGCTGTCCCCTTTGACTCTTAAAGTGTATGTCGCTGCCATAGCCGCATATCATGATGCAGTGGAGGGTGCGTCCCTCAGGAACCACCAACTCATCGTTCGGTTCCTTAGAGGTGCACGTTGGGTTAATGGCCTGCGACAAGCTTCCTTCGAGGCCCTTCAGTACGTAGATCTAAAGTATCTGACGCTGAAGACAGCACTTCTCATTGTGCTGGACTCCATTAAGAGGGTAGGGGACCTACAGGCCTCTCTGTCGACGAAGAGTGTCTAGAGTTCGGCCTGGTTGATTCTCACGTTATCCTGATACCCCGGCCCGGCTATGTGACCAAGGTTCCTACCATGCCCTTTCGCTACCAGGTAGTGAACCATCAAGCTCTGCCCCAGGAGGAGGCAGACCCAGCCTTATAGTTGTTGTGTCCTGTATGCGCTCTGTGCCTCTACACTGACCGCACTCAGCGCATCAGAAGCTCCCAGCTGCTCTTCATTTGCTATGGTGGACAGCAGAAAGGGAATGCTGTCTCCAAACAGAGGTTGGCTCACTGGGTGGTAGAAGCCATCTCTCAGTCCTAATGGGCAAGGCTCTCCCTGGTATAAGTATGCCAGGGAGAGCCTTGCCCATTAGGACTGAGAGTTCACTCAACAAGGAGTGTTGCCTCATCCTATGTGTTGGCTCACGGCGCCTCTTTAGCAGATATTTGTAGGGCCGCAGGCGTGGTGACACCCAACACTTTCGCCAGGTTTTACGATCTCTGCGTAGAGGCCGTGTCTTCTTGCGTCCTCACTGAGGACAGCAGGTGAGCGAGAGGACCGGCTGGTGCCGGCTTGCTGCGCCACTCCTACGGGATCCGTGCGCTTAAAATATCTCAGTGTTCCCTTAACTGTGCGTAACCTGAGTCCTCCCTGCCCCGCAGTCAAACCTAGAGCGGAGTAGCTCCGGCTGTGCTACCTCTGGGTCTCCTTCGCCCAGTAGGTGTGGCTACAAATCTCAATATTCCACAGTCAGCCAGAAGGCTGTTTCCCTTCAATTATATCTATAATCTTATCGATATATTGCATTTTCTTATTTCACTTGCAAGAACTGTGTGTTTAGCACGTGCTCCACCGTCAACCATCTGCTTCTGCACCACTGAAAGCAACTCTGTGGGCCTCCTTCATGGGCCACAGAGGGTTGGGAAGGTTACTGAAAGGGTAACGTCTAGGTTACGAACGTAACCCACGTTCCCTGAAGGAGGAAACGGAGACGTTACACTTTCTCCTGCCACAACTCTGAGGTCGCGCTGACGCCAGCTTGGCTCCTCAGCGAAAACCTGCATGTGCATTCCGCTCGTGCCCTCTTATACTTACGCAGTGATGAGGTGCACCTGAGCGCAATCAAATGCACGCCAATATTCATTGGCCTTTTGTATAAAGCTCAAAGCCAATTCGGTCTTTCTGGCGAGTTCCCATTTGTAACGTCTCTGTTCCATCCTTCAGGGAACATGGGTTATGTTCGTAACCTAGACGATTTGTTTCTTACAAATACAGATTTTTGCTTCTCAAGACATTAGCTGATGGACTGAACTGGAGTGTGGATTACTGTTATGTTTTTAACTGTTTGGACTCTCATTTTGACGGCATCCATTCACTGCAGGGTATCCATTGCTGAGACACTGATGCAATGCAACATTTCTCCAGAAGTGATGAGGAAACAAACTCATTTACATCTTAGAAAGCTTGAGGATGAGCACATTTTCAGCACATTTTTCTTTCTGGCTCAACTCTTCTCTTAAGCATGCAATAAATTGGTCAAGCATTTTTGTTTACATTTGCATGTATGCGTAAAATACACGCATCTGTCTTTTTTTGTCTATTCTAGTGCCACACGGCATGTTGTGCATTACAATCGAACACATTTCGGAATTAAAGAGCATAGCCACATCGAGCTCGACTCTGCTTTCATTTATTCCGGGTGTCTTTCAGTCATGATTCTCCCAAGGCCACTTACTCAAATATCTAAAAATACATGTTTTCTACGTAATTATACAGTATGTGATGAGATGAAATGAGCATGGCTTTTGTGATGCGTGTGAGTGTGTGTTTGTGTTTTGAGGGGAGGAAAGTGATCAAATTTGTGGTATCTTATGATTAAAACATGATGGTCCGTCGGCCTGCACTTGTTATTGCATGTGGAGGCCTAAAAATAAAGAGCTAAAATAGAAAAAGGCTTTAAGGCTTTTAGGAAACAAAGAGCGCAAAAGCTCAGATCTGTTTTTCGCATGCACATTTTCATGCATTTGACAACATATCTCTAAAGACACAGCCTCAGCTGTTTTAAAGCCACAGACTCTTTCAGATGTCAGGAGACGCAGTGGAGCTCTCAGAGGTTTCTTCGTAAATTTATTCTACTTTTGATGCAATAATCTGATTTCAGTTTGTGAACTTTGTATGTGATGATAACTAGGGTCTTTTTCTTAGCAAAAACATATGAGAAGCGGGAAACCTCTACAAAAATCATTTAATCTTGTTGATTTACACGAGAAACAAGTTGTAGGTGCAATTCTTACTTAAAACTCTATGGCTGTGTATTGAGGTCGATACGTGTTAGGTACCCTAAAATTTTAAATCTAACCTTAACCTCTGTATTTTATATATTAAACACACTTTAATCAGTTGCAAACGTGCCTTAAACACTTAAAACTGTATGAGAGCACTGAAATTATCTGAGGCTTTTCGACTATTTAAGAGCTTAAACTAAAACAATATTTATGGAAGTTCAGTGGCTTCTCAAAAATGTCAAAAATGTAACATTCAATATGTTAAAAACACATCAGCTGTGTCTTGACTTTTGCGATGCCATTAACAGAGTTATTTTCTTGAAGTGGTGTGTGTGCTGTGTAAATGGGAATGGGGGGGTCTGCCGTGTGTTATGAACAGAATGAGCTCATTCAGAGCCCAACGTGCGCTCAATAGTGCCGTTTGTCCCCTGTAGAGTAAACACCAGCGCTGGAATGCCTCTAATGTGGTATTTCAGTAGTAGAACGCAATAGTTCATCACTGTGTCCTGCTTGGAAAAGCCAAACAGCCCCAAAGGTCTCCAACAGAACTGCACTGTTGTGGGCTTGTGTGTGAGAACGGGTCAAAAACAGAGTGAAAAGGCTTTTGTAGCTGTCAAAGATTGCAAGGAAATGGTTGGGCAGGGGAAACTATGAGGGAAATGACAACAGAAAAAGTGAAAAACACATACAACTGGAAAAATCCTCTATTCATATTTACATAGCATTAACATGAAACTACATATAAATGTGTTGTTTTTAATTATAAAAGCCATGTGAATAAGGACTATTTAATTTCTCACGATTATAGACGTTCAGACATTATTTTATAATTTTAAAATATATACAGTTTTATTTATTTCTTGTATTTGTATGTATGTTTTTTTCTGGTTTCTACATTTGCAAGAAAGATCTTTCTAAAAACATAAACAAACTTTCTTATCTTGTAGTCTTGTTTGCAAAGTGAGGCATCAGTAATTAAATACATATTTTTTATTTTTCTTATTATTTTATTTATTGTTTTATTTTAGTACTGTGGACTCAAAAAAAAGAGTTGTAAATGTTATTATTATTCGTGAAATTTACTAGCCATTTCCGGCCTAAATTTTTACTTAATTATACTTTTTTTTAAAACTTTTTTTTTTAATTATGATCTGATTCATTTTATTGCATTCATTTTTAATTGTGTTTTGATTTTTTAATATAGGTTAAAAAATTAAGGTTTTCTCTTTAGTCAGCATAATTCACTTCACAAAAACAGTAGAAGTATATGATCTGTCCTTGTTTAGAGCTGTGTTTGTGTGTGTGTGTGTGTGTGTGAAGAGGGCACTGAGGTTAGATGTTATCTAGTCTCTCTTCAACTACCGTGTTTAAGTGTAATTACAGAGTTGAATCACACTCACACACTCTTCACACCTTTGAAGTGGATCACAGATCAAGAGACGTCTCTTAATGGCCCTTAATAGAGCGTGAATCTGCATCACACACGGGCTACAGCAGGGCGAGAATGAGCCGCTCACTTCTGAAAGACACACACTTCATTAACTCATGCAAATGACAGACTTACAGCAGACAATGAACATAATCACACAGCCATCGCACGTGGTGTTACAATTCACACATCAACAATATACAAACACAACCATCAAAAAACGAACTACATTCACTCACTCGTTTACTCAAGAAAGAAATGGGTGTAAATAATGAGTCTTTAGTCAGCCTCCTAATTCTTCTCCTGAGAAAAAAAAAACACCTCAATCATTTCACAAAAGATATATGAACCCAGAGCTGCTCTTAACAGTCGCTTGACAATTATCAACTCATTTGAATCTCTTCATTTCTTCTAAGGAATAGGAAAGATACCTGGGAAATCTCAAGAAATACAAAAGAGCAATCTCCGAGCAATAAAATGCTCCTCTGGGCACAAACGTTCATCTTTGAAAAAACAATGCCAATCTCCTCAGTTATCCAGCTGGTTATGCAACACACTGGTAATTAGTAGAAGTGTTTTGTCTGAACATGCATGGCCAGATGAAACCGAATGCTCTTACAGTAATTATGTGAATCTTCAGTGATTGCTCAGGCATCTTCTGTCACGCCGTTCCTAAATCACATCCTCTAAAACATCTCCAGGGCTTCCAGCACGCCATTATAATCTGCTGACAGGGCTTGTAGAAGGGCTTCATTTACACATTATTTCGGTCTTTTAGTCAGTCAGTTTGGCCTTTTTCGAAAAGTCTTTTTCACATTGCATTTATTCATTCAGCAGACATTTTTTATCCAAAGTATTTTTTATCATAAAGTAGCCAAAATATACACCACAATACCCAATTTTGACATGTTTTTTTCTAAATACTAACAATAAATTAACACATTTTAAAAAAGCTATTTTGAATGAATGATAAATAAATAAATACATAAAAAGTTTTGGAAGTACCTGTTATGTACATAAATAACTAAACAACCAACCAAACAACTAAATAAAAGTTATTTTGAATGAATGGGTGGGCGAACAGACAAATAAATTAATAAATCAAAAAGTCATTTATTTAGAGTGAATGCATTGTAAATAAATACATTTGGACAAAATGTCTGGAAAATGCAAAGAAATAACCAAACAAACAACCCTCCCGTCAAACGACCAAATAAACATTATTTAGATAAAAGTATGGTAAGTATATAAATACAAATAAATGAATAGATTCATACTATTTAGTTATTTAAGGCCAAATTACCTGCAAAATAATCTAAACAAACAACTAAAACTATTGAATAATGTGTTATCCATATGACTGTGGATAGAAGGCTTTTGTATTCATATGCGTTTTGTGTAAATGCTCCATCCTGAAATATTGTATAGGTTTGGTTTATGTAGTTCATCCAATCTAGGTCATGCTCGTGTTGAGTGTCATAAAGAGAAGCTATATCACACTATATGCTGGTGAAGAGGTCAGTGTCCTGAACTTTAGAAGCGTTTGTGTGAGGAAATCCAACACCTAGAGGAAACCCTCATCCTGACGTCACAGGTGCCAGGCTTTTGTAAGCGTTTAGATATGATTACTGCAGCTATATAAAAGAGACACATGGACGACCATTTCAACAACTAGCTGGTCTCCCTTGAGTCTGGTGTTAAAACTCTCTGGAGACGCGGCGTTCTGTACAGGATAATTTTCCCTCTGTCCTCATTCCCATGTAATATAATGCACAGCATCCAATGTTTCTGTCTTGCTTTGTTTCTTGCTGTTCTATTCTCATAATCCTATGTTACATGAGCAGACAGACACACACTCACCTGATGCAGTTAGATCATTATTTACTGCACTGATAACTACATCAGCTAACGTCATCTCGCTACACGTGGAATAAACGTTCTTTTACTGTTTATAAATGATACACCGTATGTTGGTGGTTTACCGTGGTTAATGGAAATTAAAACTACAAGCAGTAAAAAAAAACATTTGAATTACTTGAAATGTAATAATAATTTTTAAATGTTGTATATATATATATATATAGTTTTTTTAAGTAAAATGAATATGTTAAATAAAATAAAATAAATATGCAAAAAAGATACACTGAATAAAAAACAAAAGCAACTAAAATGATGTTGATTGTTACATCTAATCATGTAATCATCTAATTTTAATTAAACCTCAAAGTACACTTGAAAAACATTTTCCAGTTCAATATCTTAATCGGGTCAATCTCAGAATCAGCTATAGAGATTGACTTTAAAGTCTTGTCTCTGAAGTCCAAACATCACCAGGGTGTAAAAACAAGGCTGTTTGTTTTGGACCACTGCCATCCAAGTCTATCTTGATCAATAAGACTTTAACTGCAAAAGGAAATATAGTTTAATCAGTGAATCACATGTTTACTGCGGTACATGAGGGCATAATCTATTGTTTTTATAAAAAGATCATTTTAATAAATACCGATGAAACCAAACATAATCCTAAAGAAAACATTTTCCTTTTTTTTTTTTTTTTTTTTTACATAAAAAAATTATTTAGTTGCTGAATCATTTTAACAATTTAAAAATTCCCTCAAGGTCTCACCAGACAAATCTAGTCTGTGATGGAAAAAATGTAGGAAAGAAACCAAAAACAAGTGGTGTCTTGCCAGTTATTCCAGCTGTAAAGAGCTTTCTTGTTATGACAATCTTATTTCACATGTCCCTCGTCTCATATTGCTCATTCTCTATTGTCCGCTCTGAACAGATGCAGAACAGGTCAAAGACTGTAATCCTGAAGGACGCAGTAGGTCGAGGCTGAATAGATGGGCTTTAACCTGCTTCTAAATCCACAACGGCTCAGCCCTTCCAAAACAAAACCAGATTTCAATGGCAAAACACACAGCTGTGATCCACCAGACACTGACCAATGGCCAGAGACACCTGCCACTATCAGCAGCACTATCAGGTTTATCTTGTTCTTGTGTCCTAAATACTCATCCTATCTATCTCTATCTCTCTCGATCATTAATGTGTAATTAACCACTGCAGCCAGTCCTTCATTAGCCTGATATCCAGCAGACCAAACAGTCAAAACTTATCTCTAATGTGCAACAATGCAGTAATGGCAGAAATGAGAATGATAGAAAAACAGATTTATATGATACATAGATAGATATGTATTCTATAATTAAAGTTATTTATAGAATAATTTTATAATTTAAGATAATTTATGTAATAATTATATTCAGTAAACATGATGCAAAATGATACATTTCTTAATTAAATTAAATAAATGTACTAAATTAAATAGAATTTAAACATGTGAAAATAGAATAGAAAGAGGGGGAGAGAATTAGAAGACAAACACCTACAGAAGAAGAGAAAGAGAAAGGGTGAGAGACAGAGAAAAGAGAAGACAAGATTAAGAGAAAGAGAGAGAGTTGAACCCATTGTGTTGTGATGTTGTTGTTGTTGGACACAAAGCCTCCGTAGGGAATATTCTTTGTGTGTGTGTGTGTAAAGTCTGACCTCATTCAGGTCCACTGGCCATTGTCCTGAGCGAAGAGCCCAGCAGGAGAGACCTGTGCCGGGCTCCGAGGGGCCCACAGTGGCCCAGGACAGACGTCTGAGGCTGGGGGCCATCATATGGGGCTGTGTGTGTTACCAGTAAGAGAGTTACTGCCTCAGTGCATTCAGCTCTTTACAGCATCCCTAATATTAACATTCTGAATTATATTTCAATTCTATGGTTTTATTTTTGTTTAGAATTCATTTCTCTAATTTGTCATTTCTTTAAATGCATCTGTAACTTTTGATAAACATATCTATTCATTTTATCACATGGAACAAACATATTGTTTAGGTATGCAAAAACAACTTTTGCTAACTTTTTAATATGTAATGTGATCCAAGATGTTTTTGCATCCAATCACATGCAATCTAGGAATATGGAACTGTGCTTTGTTGTGTTTCGAGTACTGCAGTACTTTATGGAAATCTGGGCATAATTTCTGCTGATTACTGACTGCATTCAGACACTCTCTGGAAAATGAACCAGATTCATCAACATCAGGAAAAACCTATGAGCTGAAAGTTTGAAAACGTTTCCTTATTGGAAATAATTAATCATTTTCCTTTAATAAAAGTCCTTTTGCGTAAGTCTGTGTGAAAGGCCAATCTAAAGTGTCATCTACAGGACTGGCGCCTCTGTTTCCGGCAGGTTGGACGTTGACCGGCTACGTGAGCGGCGTCAGCTAGACATCGTGACTAAGACCGATCCATTTCTTCTACCAGACTGTCACGGCGTAACACTTTGTCCCGATGTGACAAATCGATGGCCACAAGGTCCCACCAATTCCCAGCTGAACCGAGAGTAAGAGATCTACTGACCGAACACAGGTGTTTAATCATGCATATGATCATGTGTGAGCGTCTGAACACGTACAGAGGCATGTGTCGGCCTTATCTCCGTTAAACTGACCTCTGACCTGAGGAAACCTCTAGTTAAATAACCCACAAGTGCTTGTTGTGTTTAATAGACACATGCACAAAACACAGATTTTTTCCCGTTACAAAAATGTAGCACTATTGTTAACCTCTAGAGTACTAGTACTCGGCTGGGTATAACACAAACTGTACCTTTCAATTCAGTATTGATTCATTTAGATATAGTCTATATCAGGTACACGGTGTCAGTATTTCTCAAGGAAAACATATCTTTTTAGCTAATGTTGATAACAGAGAACCCTATCAGTTTGTACACAACAATAATTGCACACAAGGCTGCTTTTATAATATAACTTTTTAATTATATTATCAATTGGTTATTTTAAATATAAACATTTCATATTTCAATGTTTAAATATAAACATTTCACATTTCATATTTCAGATTTCACATTTTCATATTTTCAAGTGACAAGCTACTTTAAGAACGTCTTTCTGCGGTTGATTTAGCGATTACATGTGACATAATATATTTCGGTAAGTTTTAATGTTTATTTCCACATACCTTCTGATGTTGATTCGTGGTTATTTCGTGATTTATAATAACTAGCTATAAATAGGCTAAGGGATGATGGCTTCACTGCACGTGCAAATTTTTGAATATGGGCAGCTATTGTTAACGGTTGCACCACATTAAACACGCCAAAACAGTATTTATTCTTTAAATATCATAACAAAACTGATTTAAAAGCTGAGATTATTTTGACACCAGAAGCAAGAAAACAAAACAAAATCGATTTATTGTATGGAACGTGTGCTAAAATAATGGAGTTTTGTTTACTTATAAACATAGTTGATTATATCAAATGCTACAAAAATAGCAAAACCCTGTCAACTTGGCAAATATGATAATCTGAATGTTTATTGTTCATCTTTATTATCGTTGTCTTGCATTGTATGTTTTGATCACAAAACTTCACATTTAAATGATCTTACAGACATTATTTTTGTCCTTATAAATATCAGCAGCTGCACCAAATTTCATACCTCTAAATAAAACTGAGATGTTTTTCCGTGAGTATGCAACAGATATGCAAACCTTACGTAATCATGCACTCATTTGCATCTTCTAGTGTTCATTGCGCGTCAGAAAACTCAACAACCTCCCAAAAATCTTAAAAGAATGCATCGCTTCAGTGACCTCTAAATACATCAGTCTTGACAAGTTATTAGTTTGAAGAATTCCCGGAGTCGCTCTCGTGTTAAAAACAGCTCAAAATAACAGCCACGGTTTTACTGTGCACTAAACTAAACCGGCCTGTCCTTCAAAATCTCACCATTCCTGTCTCAATTTTACAACGTAAACAATAAAGGAATGCTACTGAACAAAAACTGACATTTTAAAATGCATGTCATACAATTTGAATCTTTTAACAGTACAGTCCTCTCTGCTCATGTAAACAGCAACGGAAGAGAGCTTTCTGATTTTGATCAAAAAGCTGTCAAAGAGTTTAGCACTTGAAGGGATGCAATCAATCCCTGTTATTTAATATCAACTGCTTCTGTGTTACAAGCACAATTATTTAATAATATTTCCTTCTGCTAAATGCTTAGCTCAGCACTGGATGTCAAGCACAATCTGAAACCTGGACTGATGATTAATATGCTCGGCACAAAACGGCAGTTGCGTAAGAGACAAAAATAGGCAGGTTATCAAATCGTAGTGGATCTGATTACGAAAATGCATCAGAAAACCATTTACGCATTTGTGCACAAAGGCTTCTCCTGAAATTTTCTCTCAAGCGTGAGAAAACAAAGTAAGCAGGTTTGACAGGTGCGATGCCTGGAATGTAAAGGTTTTGCAATGCTATTCAGTTCTGCAAAGAAACACACTCATACTGCAGTGTATGTGCGTGTGATTGTATGCGAGAAGCTCGGGAATCCCTTTGACAAACAAAAGATTATAATGAGCAACCTTTGCAACCAGATCAGTGTGAATAGCACCTACATGACCATCCACTTTTTCCTCAGATATTACTTTTCTAAAGTGTTGGGGTGAAAATAAAAACACAAATGAGGCAATAGTTTTAGAGTTATCAAACAAATGTGGCTTAAATCATTTAATGAGAAATGATCTGTAGCAAAATGATTTAAGATATTAAGTTGTGTTTTCTAAAAAAAATAAATAGATAAAAAAAATAGTAAAAACAAATGACATCTTCCGAAGCTTTCCATCACAGGATAAGAAAAAAGGTATGTTCTGAAAGGTATGAAGTATGTTCTTACAACACTGACAGATATTTTGACCGTTTTTACAAAATCCAGACTTCTTGTCATTTTATTTCTCAAGCAAATGTAAATTTAAGAATGATTACTCTAATCGGAGCAAACACAAAAGAGATGTGATTTATAATTTTTGAATCTTGCAAACCCAAACGTGCATGTCTTTATTAGATACTGATTAAGGCCCAATCCCAGTTCTATTTTGTACGCCTTTGCCTACCCCTCGCCCCTTCACTTGCCCCCTGAAATGAAGTGGAAAGGGGAAGGGTTAAAAAATGTCCCCTATGAACTGGGACACCTCTACTACATTGTTATACGTCATCATCCACTGTCACTAGCTCCCAACGTTATGTCAGACGATATGCGCCGATCATTTACATGTACACAAACTAAACAATGCGTTACCAATGCGTTATATGACATAAAAATAGATTTCCTAATATCAAATTCAAATTCAAATTCAAATTTTATTTGTCACATACACAATCATACAGAGTACAATATGCAGTGAAATGTTTTTGTGCGACCTCAGGGTGCAAACGGTGCTATCCGCTAGCAAACTTTTGTGATTTTTTTGCAAACGTTTCCTTACAGAACATCACCGAAAACACAAGACTGATGCTAATATACATAGTGTGAAAAATTGTCACAAAATCCTTATTAATTACATTTAACATTACATACATTTATGGGTCTGCTTGCTCGAGTAAGCAGCCATGTTGGAAATTTCTCTTAGCCCTTCGCAACTCTTCGATTGGAGGGCTATCTAGCCCTTCCCCTTCCCTCTACCCCTCCAACCAAAAGAGAATTGAGACACCCCTACACGTGAACGCGCCAAACTTAAGGGGTAGAATTGGGATAGGGCCTAAGTGCCTTTCTCTCTAAAAGTAAAGCTGCTGCATCTGACTCAGAACGTCTGTCAGCTCAGCATTCACTTTATTGGCCATCACTCTCAGGATAATGTGTGCAAGTACTCAAGCTGTCAGATATAATAATCCTTAAAGCCTTTAATTTTATATCTAATTTTCGTAGGGCAATCGGGTGCATGTTATCTGAGCGCCGCTCGAACGAGCTGAATTGAGCCGTGTAATCGTTTGTAAGTGTTTGTAATTGGTTTCCACTCAAGATATCTTATCAAACTGTGTTTAACAGAACATGAATCACTGGATGCTGTAAAACAGTCACTGCAGACTTTGGAGAGAAAGGACTGAGTTAGAGACGGGTTGGTGTACTGAACCTCACCCTGCGCCGTGACTCACCTGTTCAGGTACCGTGGGCGGATCCAGATGGAGACACTCTGTCTACACACTTCTGGACCTTGATAAAGCTTGTTCATTTGATATATGATTATGCATTTGAGATGCCAAATCAATAAGGCTAAAACAAAAAAGGAGGCATTATGCAGTCGAGGAGGGTGCTGAGTGTGTTTTGGGAATCTGATCGTAAGAAAGAAACATCAAACTACAAGTCTTCAGCTTCTTCTCTAGCATTTCAGTTCTCAGAAATATCTCATACTGTGCTCAGATATGCAAAGAATGCAGTGTTTTACAAGATTTTCAGTCTTCAAAATTCATATTCAGTTTATTGTTGCTAGCAATTTCTTATTTATGAGATTTACTACCAATCTGAGTGAAGATGTTGTTTCCTACAACCAAAATGTCTCATCATATGAGCGGCTCTCAACATTCCTTTTACAGCTTTTTAATCTTCCTTGATGACAACCTGTGACTCATTGTTTGTGTTTTATTTCTCCTAAGGATTTATAGGAGCTACGAATACGATCTTTTGAATTGCAACATAACATTCAGCAATTTGTATTTAAATAAAGAACGATCGTATAAATGTGTATTTGGTGGCGAAGCCTGGGTGTAGTTACATAACCATCGATCCTCTACTGTCCGCCTGCACGGGTGTTTGTGTCTGCTGATCTGTGATAAGATGGTCAGTCAGCAGTTCTGATGCGTTCAGTGTCGTCTGATTGTCTGTGTGGGTTTGTAAGAGGCAGTAAAACATCTAGTAAAACACACACACATACGCACACACAGCCAAACTCAGTCAACTGAGGACAACCACACCTACACCATGTTATGATGCCACACTTGAAATCCGTTCAAAACCTCGAGGGCTGCCCTGCTGCCTACAGCATCATAACTGAGGCAGAACACTGTAAGTGACTCATTTGAATATGTATATATATATACATATGTATTTATATTATCCACTTACTCTATACCCACCCCTCACAGAAAACAAGCAGCATTTTTTGAATGTCAAAAAACACAGCTTAGTATGTTTTCAAGCAATTTGGTTTATGAGGACACAGGAAGTGAAAACCTCAAAAACCATGTTCATGTATAATATCCATGTCATTATACACATTAATGTCCTCAAATGCCAGATCACACACAGACACACACACGTTTCCATGTTTTAAGGAAATCCCTTTTATTTTCTCCCAAATTCCTTTTGTTTAGTTTTTTTAATGGTTAAATTAAAGTTTATTAATCAAAGGTATGAAACGTATACGATGTAACAGTAGTTTATGAAAAGTTTAATTGCAAGGGCCCCATGCAATATATACATATATATATTTTAAGATGTTGGATATATATATATTTTTTTATGTAATCCAATGTAATTAAACACTTTAGATTTTTGTCAAACTAAGCACTGCACAATAGGTGTACTGTAAAAATGATGTGATTATACCTTAAAAAAATAAAGTGTTAATAATTGTATCATTATTAAGAATTATTACATTAAGGAATGCATTATGTCGTGCAATAGTAATATATTTCTGTCACAATTAACCCACACTTTTATTTTGCGAATATCTGTATCTTTGTGATATTACTTTTTCTCAAATGAAAAACAGACGATGTTCATGAACTCAGAGGCTGAAGACATTGGAAACGGATTTGATTTCATACACCCTGCGTTCTATAGACATAATGGTTTCTATAGAATAAATACTGTATTTTCAGTACACACTGTTTTCCATGTTTCATGTGTATTCACCAGAGGCTAACTGATTTTAATACAGCACAAAACTGTTATTTCTATCCTCTTACCCTAAACCCACCCCCCGCATTTTTAGATTTTCCAAAAACTTCATTCTGCTTGAACTGAAAGCGTGTTTCCTCATGAGACCTACAAATGCTCCCACAAGGACAAAATGTACTGTTATTACTATGCTTGCAGGGACATTTGGTAACGCAGGGAATACCACACACACACACACACACACACACACCCATTAAGGTCACATGGCCGTCCTGTAAGGTGACTCACGCTATAAATACAACACAAAGGAAGAGTTCATCTAATGTTCACTTGTTCTCCAGTAGTTCCCATCCAATCGCTCATGACTCACACATCTGCTCACAATACAGCAGCTCGGCCACAGAAAGATCCGTTCCTCACCTTTGTTCAGGAACGCTCCTCGCGCTCTCCACACAAAAGCAGATTGAGGAGAGTAACCCGGGCCGGCTGGACTAGTGTTACCACTCCAGCTGATCCCTCGGGGTACGAGGCTCACAATAGATAGATTGAACCGCTGATATCTTCTGCTGTTTACATTTACATTTCTTTTCTTGGCACTTTCACGTGAAGATTAGGCCTCTGAGTGTTAGCTTTGCATTCTCACCTTGCATGTAGAAAGAATGGATTGAAAGCCACTTCAAAACAATGTTAGGGAATGTTAAATGATTATCAAATAAACAAGTGCACAGGCAGAGTTTATTTTTTGTGCATTCACTAGGAAACAGAATAAATAAATGCACAGAAAATCCTAAGAATGTGTTCATAAATCTTGTGTCAGGAACAGATATTTGTCATATTTTGCCACAAATAAAGAAAACTAGTTTTGTTTTGCAATGTCACGACAATAAGGCACATTAAAACTTTACATTATATATATATAAATTGTATTTTTAAAAATATTGTTTCATGTTTTAACGTGCCATATTTATTTATTTAACATTATGGCAGCAGTGTGTGTATTTAATTTGATTTATTTTATTATTAATTTATTTAGTTTTCTATTTATGTTTTGCAGTGCTGCATGTAAGGTGTACATTAATTAAATGTACATAAAAACATTGTGTTCCCTTATCTTTTTTTCATTACCATAATAAGAATATAATGAGAATTATCATTGAGATTAATGACAATAACAAACAAATTCAATAGTAAAACACATTACAGTCAAACATCACAAAGGGAAATGAGCTTAGATGTTACAGTAAAAAAAAAATCCTTCATGTACTTCATGTTTTTTATGCAAAATATAATTTCACATAATTTCCGACTGATTTAAGATGGAAAAATGACCAGTTTTCTTGAAACTTGACCAATCTGACCTTTTGACTTGATTCCTCGACACAGTAAATACTCCTCTTTTCATAATTTTAACCACAAGCGTCTTACATAATCTGATGGAGCGTGTTAAGTATGTTTCTTTTTTAAACTCTGATCAGTAAAAGTTAATCACCATCATCCTCCTTGTAGGAAACAGTGATAAAACACACATCCTGCTTGTAAGGAGTTAATCAGAGTCACTGACTCAACATGCATTGTGTTTTCTGATGATGTAAGTTACTGCATTGTGTTTGGGAAAGAGGCGAAAAGAATTCGTCCCACAAAAATACATAAGAATTGGTGAAAGATCACCAGGTTGATTATGTATATGTGTATCAGTTACACATGCTATCATGACTTATACAGAACACACTTAAAGACACAGCGCAGTTACAGGGTCTGAAGACATCACGCTCTCTCGAGTCGCGTCTGACCAGCCCCTGACAGAAAAACAGGACCACTGACATTTTTTAATGAACTAGAAAAACCTTCACTGCTCTGCCTATAAAAACAAATTTAGAGATGAATTTTAGTGTGCAGCTGCAACACACATGTGCTTGGAAACGACGCACAACTTGGCTCTATAGCTCGTGTTTACAGTAATTACAGGGATTTCTGGAAAATATATATGATACCACACAGCCCCCTTCACTGATGGATCTTAGTCTAAAGAAGTCAGAAAAAACATTTCCAGGTCACATTCAATGCCAAAATCCTAGATAAATATTAAACATTTATTATGTATTACATATTTAAGAAATATTGCAATTTATAACATATTTTATTACATATATGTTTTTATAATTCTTTAATACATTTTTGTAATTTAAATCAGCACATGTTTAATACAGTACAGTAGAAACATAATTAATACACACACACACAATAAAGACCATTGAAATTCTCATTTGTGGATTTTTTTTAAATGTGTAAATTATATATATTTATATACACACACACACACACACACACACACATATATATATATATATATATATATATTTTTTTTAAATAAAGAATTAATTAAATTAAATTAAACACTATATTATTATAATTAATTGATAATTTTTTTTATTTGTTTGTTTTTGTAAAGAAATTACAAAAACAGTCCAGTTCTTTTAATCCCAAAAGGAAAACAAATAGTAAATATATTTTATAAATATATTTTTTTTGTAATAAGAATCAGCATAACAATATATAAATACTAATCAATATATATTTATATACAGTGAGGTTAATAAGTATTTGATTACCCTGTGATTTCTCTTACTTAGAAATAATGGAGGGGTCTACAATTTTTAGCCTAGTTGCATTTCCACTGCAAGAGACACAATCTGAAAAGAACAATCCGGAAATCACATTGTATGATTTTTTAACAATTTATTTGGGAATTACTGCGTCAAATAAGTATTTGATCACTTG
>JAUMHI010000034.1:18922145-18972821 GCA_032359435.1 Enteromius unitaeniatus
ACTGTAGACCTTCACAAAGCTGGAAAGGGCTACAGGGCTATTGCCAAGCAGCTTGGTGAATAAAGAACAACTGTTGGAGCAATTGTCAGAAAATGGAAGAGGCTAATGATGACTGTCAATGTCCCTCGGACTGGGGCCTCACGGAAGATCTCTCCTCCTGGGGTATCAATGATGCTAAGAATGGTGAAGAATCAGCCCAGAACTAGACAGGAGGAGCTGGTCAATGCCATGAAGAGAGCTGGGACCATTGTTTGCAAGGCTACTATCAGTAATACACTAAGACCTCATGGTTTAAAATCTTGCATCGCACGAAAGGTTCCCCTGCTGAAGTCAGCCCATGTCCAGACCCGTCTGAAGTTTGCCAGGGACCATCTGGATGATCCAGAGGAGTTATAGGAGAAAGGTTTTTGGTCTTAACTCAATTTGCCGTGTTTGGTGGAAGAAGAATGATGAGTATCATCCCAATAATACCATAACTACATTGAAGCCTGGGGCTGGAAGCATGTGTTTTTCTGCACAGGGGACAGGACGACTGCACTGAATTAAAGAGAGGATGAACGGGCCATGTATTGTGACATATTGAGCAAAAATACCCTTCCCTCAGTCAGAGCATTACAGATGGGTCGTGGCTGGGTCTTCCAACATGACAATGACCCAAAGCACACAGCCAGGAAAACCAAGCACTGGCTCCTTAAGAAGCATATCAGGGTTCTGGAGTGGACTAGCCAGTCTCCAGACCTAAATCCAATTGAAAATCTTTGGAGGAAGCTGAAACTCTGTGTTACTCAGCAACAGCCTCGAAACCTGAAAGATCTAGAGAAGATCTGTATGGAGGAGTGTGTGCAAACCTGGTTGTTGTTAACAAAATCTTCTGTACCAAATGTTAAACATTTTTGAAACATCGCTTTGAAAATAATTTCTTTATAGATTTGTTTCCAATACATATTTAACGTCCTTAAATAAGTGCATTATGATTCCTGACAATAAAGCACATGCAAATTCTCATCTGTGGACATTATATTTGGAAACAAAGAACCATACAGCAACACAAGAACCTTGTACAGACAAAAACGGTTCTCAAAACTCTCTGAAGAGCCACTGAAGACGCTTTATTTTTAAGACATTGCATGGAAATTCAAGCTAACAAGCTTCTAACATGCCTGAGCTCTGGATTGTGTCGTTCTGGTCAGTCTGTGGTCGGTCTCTCAGCCTTGAGTATGTGTGACCGCAGCTCTGGCCAGAATACGGGGCCCTCGACTGCCTCAAGCCCTGAGTAAACAACATACAGAGGGCCTGACCCAGATCAAAAGCCTTCTTTCCCAGAGCCACAACCAGGAGAAACTCTGCTGACCAAAGACGCTATATTTGGAACAAGGGCACACATTCTTTTTCCTAGAATGAGGTGTTTTAAGCAATTGCTGCTGAGAAAGAGACACTTTTTTTAAGAGCTCCAGGATTTCACAGAGCCTGTTCTGTCTGACCTACTGACTGTTTCACGTCAAACACGCTTGTTGTAGATCGATTGTAGAGGTGTTTGCCATTTGTGCAACAGCAATTAATAATGCATCGCTTCGTGAGAAAGGTGATTCATATTCATTAAAATCATGTGAGGTCACTCTTACTCACATTCAATTTCTTTAATAAAAAAAATGTATACTTGTATTCATCAAGGATGCATTAAACTGATCCAAAGTGACAGAAAAGTCATTCATAATGTCTATTTAAAAAAAAAAAAAAGCTCTTATCTTAGGCTTTCTATTCATTAAAGAATCCTGAAATAAATATGTATCACAGTTTGCACGAAAATAAATATATTTTTAATATTTATAATAATCAGACGTGTCTTGAGCAGTAAATCATTATATTAGAATGATTTCTGAAGGATCATGTGACACTGAAGACTGGACAAATGATGCTGAACATCACAGAAATAAATTGCAGTTTAAAATATATTCACATAGAAACCAGTTATATTCAATTAAAATAATACACCACAATTTTATTTTTGTCTTTTTTACTGTATTTTTATTCAAATAAATGCTGTCTTGATGAACAGAAGACTTTTTTCTTTTTACTATAAGCGGAATATTCTGGTTTGAAATCAAAAATAAATTACATTTTAAAATATATTTAAACAGTTCTCTTAAATTGTAATAATATTTTACATTTTTGTTAACTTTTACTGTATTTTTAAATTAAATAACAAATCATAAATGTCTTTTTTTTCACTTCTTTCAAAAACCAATTATAACTAATTAGAATTAAAATGTGGTTAACAGCGGGATTTGGGGAAATTTCTCATCCAATAAAAACCTAAAATGCTGCACAGAGGGTTAAACTATATTTTTGTATATGAAGCATTATGGTTTAAACAAACTAAATCACTTAAATGAATCAAACTCCCCAAGTTGTCCATTATGGTGAAAATAGTTTTAACTTCTCTTCACTTCAGTCAGACCAACTTTCTGCAGTTGGAAAAAAAAAGAGTTAAACATTACGTAAAAAAACACGCTTAACCAACAAATCTGATGCATTCTTGCTGATTTTAATCATGAGTGTTATAAAGCTTTCACATTACAGAAACCATAACAGATCACAGTGTGACCACAACTATTATCCAGTAGAGATAAAATTCCTCACAACCACCAGCATCTGATTGTGTGAAGAAGTCACGCTCTTACAGTGATTAAAGCTACCAAATATTCTTTTGCTTATTACTTTGCATCATATTGCATAAAACCAACCCAGAGATAATGTTGATGACAATCCGATTAACGGGTCTTGTGAGAGTGTTCAGAAGCATGTAAACACACCGATTTCCAAAAATAAAACCACAGAATTCGAGAGAAAATGGAGGAGTGACTAATGTTAACTGTAAATGTTGTGCAACACATGTTTGTAGCGGAAGTTGTCTTAATGCATGGAAAGGGGAGGTTTATCTGGAAGGAAATGGTAATGACCATTAGATATCATTCCATAGAATATACATTAAAGTCAATGACATGTGACAAATTATATCTGAAATCAGATTTAATCTGATTACTGTTAAATATTGCCCTATTGAAACTTGATTTTGAGTTCATGGCAATGCAGTACTGCACAATAGAGAACTGAAAGTCCTCATAGTAAGAAAGGAAAGAGCTAAAAATGAGGAATAAAAGCAAAAAAGATCATAAATAATACATTTGAATAAATCATAATAAACACATTACTAATGATAAGAACCAAGCATAAAATAAAATAAAATAAAATACAAATTAAATTAGGCCATTTTTTTTTCTTTATAAATAATTATAAACATCACTAACAATGACAACCAGTAGTGATGCTTGACAAAACGTACTGAATAAAACAGCAGCAGTATGATAGTATTCTGAGTATGACCAGACAATATGTGGTCTAAACATGGCAAACATCTGTGAGGTCATGAGTGTTTGTTCAGACGGTATGTTTCCACTGTTCAGCACAAACAGAGGAAACGTCTCTACATGCATGTGAGAGCATGAACCTGCTGCTGGTTAAACACACACAATGTTAATGTGTGTTTGTGCGTGTGTGTGATTTCCTACAACACCACTGAACTTTCCAGTGCAAACGTCACACAATATCATTTCAATATAGCTTTAGACAACATCAGTAATGTATTTTGGGAATTCAAAATGCAATGTAATTATTTTTTTTTTTTTTTATTTAAGAAACTGTTCATGTCTGGAACACAAACACTGCAGGATAATGAGCACACAACCAACTTTACTATTAATATCACATCTCTAAATACTAGTAAAAGTGATTTTGCCAAAAAAACAAACAAACTACATAATAGTACAGCAGTCCAATAAAATAAAATAAATACTACTGCATATTTCCAAAAATCAAATCAAATAAAAATATACTATAAATATATTTTTTAAACAAATTAAATTAAATTAAATACTTCCAACTTGCATCCAAGGGTATACATAGAAGTAAAACAAAAAATAAATAAATAAAATAAAACAAAACAAAACAATGAAATAATGTCTTTGAAATGACAACACATCAACTAATGAAAATGAAAAAGATACATTTAAAACAAAATAAAAGTACTGCATACTATAAAAAAAAAAAAACATACTATATATTGCCTTTAAAATTAAAAAAATGAAAAATTAAGATAAAATATACATTTTTAGAGGCTTTATAGGTTATAACGAACTTTTTTAACTTTGTCTTTAACTTTATTTTTATTTACAGTAATATGAGCAATAGTCATGCTTGCCTTGCCTTAAAAAATATGATAGGAAGATAGGAAGAGGTTTATATTAGAGGTTTCTTCAAATATCTTGATTTCGCAAACAGCACAAACTGAATATTGCTGGAATATAAAACGTCAGTAACAGTGCTTTCATGTCCAGCGACTGTGTTTGTACAACAACAGTGGGGTCCAGGAAAGTCGCTCTCGCTCTCCAGCACCTTCTATCAACAGGAAACATCTTTTCACGGGCCAGGAAGTGTCACTGTCTAATTGGCTCGGTGTGATTCAATGAGAGTGGTTTTCTCAGCCAATGTGAGGGCGCTTATTTTGAGCGGTGGTATAAAAGCCAAAGCTCGCCGATTTCACAGCACAACGCTGACAGACCTCTGCTGAGTTACACGGCCACTCTGAGTCACTTCACGGGCACTTGCTGTAAACAGGGCTGAAAAACTGACTCACAAAACACACAGATGTTCTCATGGGCCGCTGTCATTCATCTGCAGAGGACAGATCATCCTTTGGCCCGCTGAACAAATGGAAATCCACCATTAACCATGTATTTTACCACGTTCTTACCATTTCATTGAGTACAGAAGACTCTGCGGTGGTCAGATTATAATAAAGAGTAAGATTACTGTATACTTTTGTGTGTTTGTTTCAAATGGAAGTGCATTTTCAATCCAGATCCAAAAAAAAAACAATAAAGATGATGATGTAAAAATCTGGGTGTAGTATTCAGTTTGAAAGAAAGAAGTCTCAAACTCTTACCAAAGCGGCATTTATTTGACTATTAATATAGTAAAAAATGTAACACAATTGTTTTATTTAAAATAACAGATTTTTTTGTGAGTATATTTTAAAATGTAATATATTTTCATGATCAAAACTGAATTTACAGCATCATTACTCCAGTCTTCCGTGTCACATAAATCATTCTAATATACTGATATATAAGAAACAACTCAATAAAGGAATTAAATAAAAACAACCATTTCAATTCAATTCACATTTTTTCCCTTAAAACATCCACGTGATGTGATATTTATTGTATATAAACTGATATTTACAGTAGATTTTTGCTTCATTTAGGTTTAGATTTGCCAGCCAACAGCTTTGCTTTATATGTATCCCTCTAAGACACAGGAAGTACTTCTCATAAAATGAATCAATATTTTTTTTATTTTATTTAAACAATAGTGTATGGCTGTATGACATTCAGAACACAAACAGAAACCAGAAATGCATGTTTAAAGGAGTAGTTAACCTAAAAACCCCTTAACATGTTTTACTCAGCCTGTCTGACTTTTTTTCTTCTGCGGAACACAAAAGAACATACTTTGAATCACATTCAAATGGCGTACCCCATTGACTTTCATAGTACCAACACTGTTTAAAGTGTAAGTCCTCATTTTTGGGTGAACTATCCCTTTAAGGCCTTCATAACTAATCAAGCACTTTATAAAAAGGTGGTCAGGCTACATGTATGAGGTCATGTGGTTAACTTTTTAAATGTAGGTCTGCGATAACATCACCTTGTAAGTGAAAAGCCTACAATTGACTCGTGGCATTATAGTCAATTAAGCTTTTGGAATTGACTTGGCGTCTCGTATGTGGAGCATTTCAGAATGGTACAATTATGTGTCAGCATTGTCCTGTCATTTATGCAAAAGGGCAATGCATAGCTACAGGTCCAAAAATATCCCCAGCCCGCTCATTTATGGGAGCAAAAGAGCCGAACGGCCTCGGCATGCTGGCGGATTTCTGTAATTAGCACACGCCGCTCCAGAGACAAAAGGCCTGCCGAGGGTCAGGAAGGAGAACAATCCTACAGCCGGAGTACATTCCAAGAAAAGCCCAGCGCGTAGGAATCATGGGTACCTACGACTCCTTCACACCAGACTGTGACACGGTGAGTCACCTCGGCTAAAAGCGGACGATGACATAAACGCTGTGTTCGGAAAATGTGCGGTCACCTAGAGAGCTGGTTGAATGGTGATTGTCTTCATGAAAAGAAATAAATAAACAAAATAAAAATGTAAATAAATGAATTCATTTCATTAATAATAACTATAAAAATTTGGTTCAGTTCATTTTATTACTCATTACTCTGTAATTAAATGAATTACAGTTATTTCACCATTTATTCCAAGCCAATACCTTTCTGCACTGGAAGGCCAACTGATCAAAACCAACTGAACTGTCCTTGCAAGTCTGAAACTGATATTCACTAGTTATTTTGCTTCATTTAGGTTTAGATTTGTCTGCTAACAGTTTTACTTTATATGTACGTGTCCCTCTAAGATGCATGAAGTGCTTCATATAAAATTAATGAATATTTTTATTTAAAAAAAAAATAAATGACAGTAAAATTCCATACAATTCCGTGTAATTGTATAATGTTTACAGTAAGGTACTGTAACCATTTAACAGTTTTTTTCACTAGCATTTCTACTGTATTTCTCCTTTAAAATTACAAATATTTGTACAGTGTGGCTTTGTGTTTTGGGTCTGTTTCGCATATAAAGCTATACCAAAATAAAAAACGTCTTGTACGCACACTGCTCCATAAAAATATTGCTGCAATGTCTCATATAAAGCTAAAATATGATTTTAAAAGATTTGTAATTTAGTGCAACAGTCATAGAGACAACATTTTGGTGATTTGCTGCTCAAGAAATTAATATCAAGGTTGAAAACAGTTTTGCTGCTTCATGTTCATGGAAATTTTGACAGCTTTGCAACCAATTAACTGGGGTTTGCACACGTATTTTTACGGTATATTTTCTGCATAATTGCATTTTTACAGCTTTGTGTTTTGCGTCTGTTTCTCATTTAAAGCTAACATATGACTTTAAAGCATTGGTCATATTTAGAGAACCTTTTGGCAATTTGCTGCGCAAGAAACATTTCTGATTATTATCAATGCTGAAAACTGCTTCATATTTGTATGAAATTATTGAAAAATGCTAAGTTCAGAAGATGCATTTATTCAAAATAGTGAATACTGTCTTTACTGTCTCTTTTGATAAGTTTGGACAATTTCTATGATACTTTTACATAGCTTTTTTGGGCTTTTCTGGAAGTTGTTGGCATAAATCATAGCGCAATGCAATTTCCCCAAAAGAGCAGATTGCTAAACATCTCAATGCATGATCTACAGAAAATAATGTGGAAAAACAGCAAATGGTGGCAAAAGTGTTGAACTTTCCATTGAAAAACAACCAAAAATGTTTCCTTACTAGTTTGGAACTGATATCTACTGTATATTTTAGCCCTACACTGTATTTAGCTCTGGATTCGCCAGCTCCACATGCTCCACAAATCCCTCCCCATCTGAGACATCTGAAGTACTTCTCATAAAATTATTAATACGTGAGCAAACACAAGACAGAAAGAGTTCACCTTTAAATACACACGTTCAGGATGTTGCTCTGTTAGTCTTTGAGTGGGTGGCCTGATATTTAAAGGAACGCACGCTCACTTTACATCCAGTTTCTCTCCTGGTGGTCGTATCATGAGGACGTACAGTGATGTGTGCGCTTGGGAAACGGCCGCTCAAGCCTTTTCCATCTTAAAGTTAGAAGGAAAGTTCCTTAAACTTTGGGTTTGCTAGATTAGAACAATCCCCCACCAACCCGTCATTAGTGGGATTGGAGAAACGCGCCACACCCAAACGAGATGTTTCCGGCGCGCTCTAAAAATGGCCGTCTGATGATGGGGTCGGTGTAGAATAAGCGAGGGGTACCTTGTGTTTTGGTATTCGGATGTTTATTAAGCCACATGCACACAGGAAAGTAAATCACACGCTCATGTTTGTGGCCAACATTTTTACACACGCTGTAAAAATTGTCCCGGGCCACCTTCAACACCCACACCGAGCCACAGAGCAGCCCTCATTACAGATGGGAAATATGTAAATCAGCAAACAAAGAGCGTGGTAATATCATGTGTGAAATCTCTGTTTGCGAGAGACAAACTTCTCAGATGGTTCTCCTTAAGAGATGCATTACTAGTTCACCTTATCCTATAAAACAATCAAAAATCTTTCTCATGAAAGCATGCAGTTCTGTGACGGTTTATATTGAATGAGTTTCTTCATGAAAAATGTAGCTTAGTATATCTTGCTCAGTAATGGATGCTCTGCAGTGAATGGGTGACGGCAGAATGAGAGTCCAAACAGCTGATAGAAACATCACAATAATCCACAAGTAATCCACAGAACTCCAGTCCAGTAATTAACATCCGGAGAAGATAAAAGCTGTGTGCTTGTAAGAAACAAATCCATCATTAAGACATTTTTAAAAGACCAAAATATGAGTCCAGTATCCATAATAATGCTTCCTCCAGTAAAATAAAAAAAAAGAAGTCCATCTTATGTTCTCTCACATTCAAATCTAGCCACATTTTTAGAGCCATTTTGGACTGTAAATGGTGCTCGATCTGTGCAGATTTCTCTACTGATTCAGGCCAGACTGCCTTTTAGAAATATTAGGGATAATAGACATGTATTTTATACGTCTTAATGATGGATTTGTTTCTTACAAACGCACAGCATTTGGCTTCACAAGACATTAATTGATGGATTGGAGTGGTGTGGATTATTTTTATCCAATGTTTGGACTCTCATTCTGACGGCACCCATTCACTGCAGAGCATTCATTGCTGAGAAACTGATGCAATGCTGCATTTTTTCAAATCTGATGAATAAACAAACTCATCCACATTTTGAATGGTCTGAGTTTGAGAACATTTCCAGCCAAAAAAACACTCAATAAAAACTCTTCTTCAAATAGGTTAACACCTAAAAGAAACAACTGAACTCCACTACATGCAAGATCAATATCGTTTTCCTCTGAGCTTTTATGGACATGCAAAGTAACAGAAAGAGAGCAACGAAGTCAGAAACAGAGTTCTAATGTTTCTGTTTAAAAAAAAAGTCAAACTCAGCAGTTCAGATGCTGTAATGACTGATAAATGAAGCTCGGGAGCCGTTGAGGTGAGATGGAAATATCTGACAGCATCAGGTGAAACCTCAAGAGCTCCAGAGCTTCCTGTTATTCAGTACTTTTTAAAATCTTAAATAAGTCTCAGGTCAATGTAAGAAACCTGTTGAGTCATCTTTTGGTTCGTGTAAGTGTGTGCGCAGGGAACGCTGCAGCTGTTTTGCAATCACAAACTTTCTCTACTGCTTCCTCTGAGCAGCACTTCTGAAAGTACATTTATAAGTGACACGCAGCCAACGTTAAACCGCACAGCATGTCATTGAGCATCCATTTGTCACACTACAGTGTTAAAAAAGGTCACAAAAAGGGTTTTACAAACCCAAAGCGTTTAAAGAAACATTGTAGAGGATCACTAGAATTATGGCTCATAGGTTTAATAATGAAATCAGTCCTCTAACTGTATTGACATTCAGTTTGTGCATCATC
Source organism: Enteromius unitaeniatus (assembly GCA_032359435.1). Classification (NCBI taxonomy): domain Eukaryota; kingdom Metazoa; phylum Chordata; class Actinopteri; order Cypriniformes; family Cyprinidae; genus Enteromius; species Enteromius unitaeniatus. The sequence continues at coordinate 18,931,809 of JAUMHI010000034.1, forward strand.
CCGTAGGGTTTAAATGACTCCTTCAATCATGTTTTTTATTTCTAAACTATCCGATCAAGTCAACTGAAAAACAGATATTGCTTGCAAATGTTCCAAATAACTACAAACACAGCAGTTATTATTAATTATTAATAATATCGTTTTTTTTAAATAAATAAATAGTTCCAAATAGACTATTAGGGAATGTTTTACAGTAAAATACACTCTCTTTTAAAATTTCACATTTTAATAAATGTGTTACTGCTCCTGTGTAAATAGGCTAACTTAGTAAGAATAAAGTAGGAATTAAGGAATTAAACACCTTATTTTAAGCTGTCCTTGTTACACGTTACATACTTGGTATTATAATAACAATAAATTATGCATAATCACATGCAAGCCAAACCCTAATCATAAAGTAAGTACATGTAGTCAATTAATATCACTCAGTAATTAAATATATAATTGCACTGTAACAAGGACAGCTTAAAATAAACTGTAACCACAATTTCTGAGGTAAAGTAGTGTCTACGCTCATTTTTTTCAGTGTAACACTGAATTAAATGTTATATTATAAAGACTGAAATAGTACTTTTGTACATCAAGCTCCAGTAATCTTTATTTACAGCACAGCAAACATTATAAGATGTTGCAAGCAACCACCGCACAAACTTTATTTAACTTTAAGCAGCTATTGGTCATGAGTTAAATCAATTGAAGTCACAAATGTAAAATCTCAGCTCACGCTATGAGTCACATGAGCAGATACAGAGGGTGTGTAAACGGTTAGTTCTCAGTATACATCATAAACTCAAGCGGACCCAGTACGCCTCAAAGAGGCCCGCTGCACTGTCTTGTTCTTTAGCTGGAAAAAAGTTCAAGATGCCTGATTTAGGTGTAAACAACAGAAATCAATCATCAACGTCTTTTTCTTGGACTAACGGTCCACATGCATTCTCCACAATGGATCTTTTTACTGACCCTTTGATGCATAATGCACACAAAACTGGAAAGGAGTTCTTAAAAATCACAAGCTCCAAACAGAGCCAACTGTTATCCAGGAGTCAAAGAGCACATTTGTACTGGTCCATCAGCTGAAAGGTTAACTTATACTGTGAAGCAATTAAAAACATTCACTGTCTTATATTTCTTATAAAAATATATTATTTCTTAGTATTCTTATCAAAAGCATGAATTTCCCTGCTTGTTTAAAATGGTTAAGGGTGGATTTAGGGATTTCAATGTTGCTTACAAGCTTGAAATCCTGAATAAAGTACATATTTGGTTACATTTATGATCATGTTTACTATTACAACTTTCATATGTATCACTACTCAACAAATACTGTAAGCAAAAAAGGAGGAAAATGAAGATGTTGATGTATGTAGAAAAATATATTTTAAGTATATTGCAATACATGATCAAATACGGTCACCAGGCTTTTAAAGAACAATTATTAGTTTATCTGTCAGCCATCATTGTATTGCATTATTTGTTTTTCACCATTAAATGAAGCATTTAAATATCATCTTACTAAGACACATAGTTGGAGATAGAGAGTGACGACTGATATTTATATGCATTTTCTGCAAGTATGTGTGTTATAAAGATCTCCATGACTTAAATTACAAGCAGCAGAATTGTATCTTTTTGGTTATGAAAACATCAGCATCTGCACCAATCTGCACAGTTTCTGCTCAGTTTGGGCCTCTGAATAAAACGCATGATGTTTTAAAGAACTTACATTTTCAGGCTAGTATTTCGCAGGTCAGATTTTACAGGGTTAAAAATATTGTTAAAAATGAATTAATGTGATTTTTACTTCCAGACCCAGACTGTTAGACTCCAGGCTTCGTCTTGTACTGCCTCAGAGAATGATGGGAAATGTAGTTTTGTTGCTAATAGCATTATCTTGCATTTCGATTGTGCAAACACAAAATATGTATGAGGAACTGAACTGTACCGTCAGCACTGACAATAATAACATATTTATGACCAGCCTGCTTCCACTTGATGTCATTTTCATATAACAGGTACCTCATATTTCCTTCTTCAGTCCCTTTTCCTCTCTCTCTGACTACACAGGTTTCAAAACTGTCATACTAGACTGACACATAGGTTTTTTTTTACAAATATCTGAAATACCTCACAATGAAGAATTAAACAGGTGAAATTCTCTCCACGCTCAACGTCCGATTGAAAGGAAAACACAGGGAAGATGATTAACCTGAATGAAAACACGCATGGAAAAAGTGAAGGTGTAAACACTGACAGATGGAGCCGGCTCAGAGGAAAGACATGTGTGAGAACATGTTGTTTTGGGGGGTGGAGTAAAACTATGGGAACGGAGGTGTGATGTAAGAGACCCCATAAGGAGCGGCCCAAGGAGCGGCTTCCAGACGCTCACAACCGAAAAAAAAAGTCTAGAGTCCAGGAGAAATGCGAAGCAGAGGCGGAACAGGGGGAGGGATGGAGGGCCAGAGCTATGAGGAAGTAGAGCAGTACATGGAGCAATGTGGGGCCTGGACCGTGAAGCGATGGCAGACAGTGAAGCTGTGGAGGACTTGGACCGTGAAGCAGCGGTATTGGCACCCAGAGCCACGGCGGTGCAGACAGAACTGGGAACCATGGTGGCACAAGTCAAGTCACTTTTATTTCTATAGCACTTTTAACAATACAGATTGTAGCAAAGCACTGAACATTATCAAATAGGAGAACAGAGTAATGGTAATGTATAATGACGAGATTAAACTTTATTTATCAAATGCAGAGACGGTCTCTGTAGTCAAGACGACGGTAATCACTAGAAATCAGGTGTCCCCAACTAAGCAAGCCAGAGGCGACAGCAGCAAGGAACCAAAACCAAGCAGAGCTGAGGCCCTCCAGGGCAGAGCAGAGGGAGCAGACGGCCAGGGCCCTAAAACGGTGGCTATGCATCAGAGGGGAGCTTGGACCAATTGGGAACATGCACTGACTCAGAAAATAACCTGGTCAGAACTTTGGAGGTCAGAGCCAGCAAGACTCAAGTTTCTGATCCATTCAATGTATGACGTCCTACCGAGCCCAGCTAATCTGCATTGCTGGGGGCTAGCGGAAGCACCATCCTGTCCTCTGTGACCAGGCAAGAGGGTCACTGGAGCACATCTTGAGCTGCTGCCCGAAAGCACTGGGAGAGGGGAGGTACCAATGGCGCCACGACCAGGTGCTGAAGTAAGTAGCTGCCAACAGCCAAAGGTCCCAGCTGGTCTGCTATCCACAGCAGGTGACTGGCAGCTGAAGGTGGACCTGGGGAGGCAACTGAAGTATCCAGACCACATTACAAGTACAAAACTCAGGCCAGACATGGTCCTAACATCAGAGAGTACAAAGCAAGTGGTGCTACTGGAACTCACAGGCCCCTGGGAAGAATGGATTGAGGAAGCTTTTGTGCGGAAGAAGGCAAAGTATCTGGAGCTAGTAGAAGACTGCAGGCGGCAGGGGTGGAGGGCCCGCTGTAAGCCAATTGAGGTTGGCTGCAGAGGATTCCCAGGACAGAGCCTGCACAGATCACTCAGGCTGCTTGGAATCAGAGGTGCTCAAGAAAGGAAAGCCACCAGAAAAATCAGTGAGGCAGCGGAGAAAGCCTCTAGGTGGCTATGGATCAAAGGGGAGACGTATGGCTTAGTGCGCTGCTTGGACACAAGTCGGGGTCTGATCATCCCCGGCTGGGTCGCTCAGGTGAGGGTGTCTGATGATCTAAGACCCGAAACACCCTGTGACCCTGGGTTCATCACTGAGGATGTGTCCAAGCTGCACCACTAAGGTGCAGAAACTATTTAGTTTCTTATAACTAATTAATAATAATTGTGCTGCATGATTCATTAACATTGAAAGAGAACATACATAAAAACAAGAGAAAATATGCAGATTATTTCACTTGCTACAAAGTTCCGTAATCCAACCTCTCAGTGATTAGTTCTCCCTCAGATGCATTCATAATATCAGTCAGTTACCTTGAACACACAAGTTGCTTCTTTGAAAACTGAATAAAACCCTGTGCTTGTGATTATCAGATTAGATTCTTAGATCGAGAAAGCTCGAACTTTTGCATGCATGCATCAAACATCGTTAAATATTGTGTACACATACATCAGTGAACAGTTCAGACAGGCCCTTTTTAAACAGATAATGATACGAACAATGTTCTCGAATACTCAAAGCGCTCTTCGCTAAAGACGTGCATCTGGAAACTATTATTAAAGTAGGAAAAGCACCTATTATGAAGTCACTGCAGTGATGCAACTCTCTTTCTGCAGTGCAACTGACCCGAATCAAATCACAGCAAGTCGTTTGTGCATTGGGACCGAATTCTCCATTCAATGTGTATCTGTTATTGATGTAAGCGTGTGTGTGTGTGTGTGTGTGTGTGTGTGTTGTACGGGCTTCCTTTCAGGGCGGTATATGAGCATAACCCTTCTCACCACACAAACCGCTGCTCAACCTCAACAACAACCTCTTTCCTCCTGTTTACGCCCGTCCTCTCGTAAACACTCCCACCCAGGAACAAAAACAACTAACTATGCTAACTGTAAAGTTATGATATTTTAAAGCAGAGGTGGGGGGGTCATGACCCAATAACGTGGTCTTTTAGGGAGGCAAATAAACTAACCAATAACATATGCACATAGTATATACAGTCAGCACCTTTTAAATGGGTAGAGAAACACATTCTCGGATGCATTCGATTATTGTCAGCTGTCAGTGATCGTGCGTCCCATGTAAACGTGGAAAGGTTTGAACTTATGCTAAACTGAGATCAGTGAGAACTGAAAGATTGAGGGGGTTCCTCTAACAGGAGCATTTCATTCATTCAGTTTCCCTCATTTTATCTCACTTCCATATCAGCCTGATGTCAGTACTGCACAGTGACAAAATCGGCAATTAAACTGAAAATGTGCTCACCCTAACGACATCCAAACTGTAGATGAAAAATGCAGCAGTGCATAATTTGCCCAGCAATGTTTCCTCTGCAGTGAATGGGTGCCGTCAGAATGAGAGGCCAAAGAGCTAATAAAAACATCACCATAATCCACAGCACTCCAGTCCAGTCTCTCACACCAAAATCCACCAACATACTCGTTTAGAGCTGTTTTGAGCCGCTTTGGCATGTTAGACCATGTGCAGAGTTCTCTCCTGGTTTAGATAACATGACTTCTTCACTGGAGAAAGCATGCAACGTTATGTATAGATGCCTCATATTTTAGCTGGAAGCAATGATTTGAACTTAAAAACATCCTTTTCTTATAAATATGCAGCTTTTGTTTGGAGTGGTGTGGATTATTGTGATGTTTTTATCAGCTGTTTGGCACCCATTCACATCCATTGCTGAGCAAGTGATGCAATGCTGTATTTCTCCAAATAGAAACAAATTCATCTACATCTTAGGTGGCCTGAGGGTGAGGACATAGTTTTTGTGTGAAATTTTTGTGTGAATGACTCCTCCAAAGCAGCCAATGATTTAATTTCCTCTTGACTTCAGCGATCTCCCTAAAGATGTCGGAAAATAAAAGCACTTTTGTATTACCTTACTCACGCTCATGTTCATTCTTATTTGATTTGTTGCAGGATTAGTTCATTTGAAAATGCATTTCAGGAGAGGTCATGACCTCTGAAAGCCCTCAGGTAGAACAGAGACACTCTGAGGCTCATTTCAAAATGAATGGTGACAGAGGCATTCGGTGATTCATATATTTTGTCAACGATCACCATGGATCAGTGGAAAAGGAAAGTTCACTCAAAAATGAAAGTGCTGTCATTATTTACACAACCTTATGTCATTTCAGCTCATATTAGTATTTCATATTACCCTTTTATAGTGGTTTTTATTGTTTTTTTTTGGAGCTTGACGGCATCTGGTCATTATAAGCAATGAAAAGAGCAGCATAACGAGGGTTAAAAAAATGTCAGCTTACATGATGCATGGAAAAAATAACAGCATACAGATCTGAAACAATATCTCATCATATTTGGGAAAACTATTCCTATACAGATGCAATCTCAGTGTAACATTAAGCACTAAAAAGGCTGTGCATGAATGCATGTGTTGTTAATGCAGATTTTGGAGAGAGACGAGCAACGCATGAGTGAAAATGAAAACAGAGAATATGAATGTGTGTTTTTTACGGGACTTTTCCCCTTTCGAACGTTTCCGTATCTTTTGAAAGCAGATGAACGGCTCAGGTTGGGACAGGAAATGGTTAAGGTATGAAACTCCAGCAAAACCCCCCTTTCTTTCATCTGATGCTACTCTCAGAGTTTAATGACAATGCAAACGAACTACTGATTAGTTTACATTACCGGTATTACTACAACGAGAATAAACCTGGCAAACGTTCAACCTGCCATCTGATTCTTCACACACAAACATTCAACATTTATTTGAGTTATGCAAGAAGTTATGCTCTTCATTAAATCTGCACCACCAGTAAAAAGTTAAATAGAATTTGAAATAGAAATCTTGTGTTCTATTACTATAAATGTCTTTACTGTCACTTTTGATGAATTTAATGCATCCTTTCTTAACAAAAGTATAAGCAGCATAAAAGGTTTTTGATAATAATACATCAATACACACACACACACACATACACACAAATACATCTTAAACATAAAAACTTGTAATTGATTCAACTAGCAGAGAAATAAGTGAGATTTTACAGATGCTCAAGCTGTGATTTTCTTTCTTACGGGTCACAGGTAGAGCAGGTCTCTCAGACAGCTGCTCTGTAACTGGAGGGGACACATCGCTCAGTTTAGGGATCAGACGCTCTTATCCACTGATTGCACAAAGACAGACTAAATCGCACCCTAAGCTGAAAGACGCTGTCCAGACTTGCACCCTCACTCACTTAAACAACAACAACAAAAGAGATGCTTAATGTAGACGAGTGCCTGGTGCTTGTGACACACTCTGGCCCTGGGCCGGGGTCACACTTTAGCAGCCCTTGACAGCTCCACTGATTAGCACACAAGCCTGGAGGTGATAAAGGGTCACCTAGAGAGACAGGAGGAGATGGACAGTCAAGGTGAAGGAGGACAGAGGTTATGGCACAACCTCCCCCAGGCCATATGTCCTTCTCAGACTGACCAATAGCCCGCTTGAACTTTCACCTCAGGCTCTTTCAGCACAAAATCGTTCCATCAGAATAATGAGGAATCAACATTCTAGACTGGATACATTCCTTTTCCTGAAGGTGTGATGTTGCCGGGCAACCGGTGATACAATGTATAACAAACACAGACTGGATGAGAGATGATGTCACATTACAACATCACTACTGAGAGGTGAGGAGTGGGAGCGGCTAATCGGAACAGCAGTTACGTCAGACACACCCCCGCACATTGACTGAAATCTGTTTTGTAACAATAATAATAGTGTATATAATCATAATAATGCAATGAATTCATATAAAATATGATGTTATATCAAGTCTAAATATATGTATGAAAATGGACAGACAGAATATGCAATGCATTTAAATTAAAATATGATATAAAATAGACAGAATGATAGAACGATGGATGGAAAATAAAATATTGGATGGATGGATGGATGGATGGATGGTGCAATAGACAGAATGAGTTGAATGTATAGATGGAGTATCAGATGTATGGATGGATTGAGCAATTATGGATGGATGGATAGATAGATAGATAGATAGATAGTCACAGTAGATCAGTCATAATATTTTCCTCAGTGAAGGAAGTCACCTGATCAACACAAGTCTGTTAATCATCGCAGGTCAAGCAGTTCAAACCTCAGAGCAGCTGCACCAGAGATCGAGTCGAGATTATTCTCCGTACGATCCGTGTTCAGGCTAAACCTACACATTCAATGCGCTGTGACAGAGTCCAGTCCCAAACTATGCACCTAGTGTTTGAAGGCGCGCGTGAAATGCAATACTTATATCTTAATTACCTGCTTGTGATCCTTTCAGGTGTCTTTCAAACACGATTGTGTCTCTCTCTCCTTCGGTTATGCTTGATGGCTATTATACTCAGACTTTGTGAGAAAAGACAGTTCAGAAATACCACAAGGCAATTATAGCATTACCCAAAAGCTCATGAAACATGTCAGAAATGTATGTTTGGACAGGCTTTGAAGTCAGCCCATGTTTTCTTTTCTTGCGGTTCAAAATAGCTGACTGTACCTAAATCAATCTATTCCCAAAACTGGATATCTTCATCACAAAAAAAAAAAAGCCAAAAAAAAAAAACTAACAAAAAAACTAGCAACCACCCACCCGCCTTCAGCTGTTGTATGTTTTATTTCTTTTTTTGACAGTTGCGCACAGTAACCACCCATGTGCCCTCCTATGAGCTTCCCTACATCGCAAGATGATTCATAGTTTCTATCTATAAAAACAATCGCTCAGAACACTTGCACTGAGCACCTTAAAAGGGAAAGCCGAACCTCGTAATTGTTGCAGAGGTTTGCTTTACACTGTGTACACACCTTTCAGATGGTTTTGGCAAATTTTAAAAAAGAAAACTGCATTCTAACTACTCTTAACACCAGGTTAAGGCCAATATTAACCCTAAACTCTACAATTGCAATGAGTCATTCATTTTGGTGAATCAGTGTATTCGAGGTGAAATGAACTGACTGAGATGACAGAACAATGGCTGGATGGACGGACGGACAGGTTTCTATTTCAGATTTACCATTTATGATTGTGGAAAAGTGCATTGCAATTCAAATTCATGAATATCTCAGATAATAATTAGTATGAATTTTTTTATCTGGTTTCCATCCCTACCACAGCACGGAGACTGTCAGAATAACCAATGATCTGTTGCTGGCAGCTGACTCTGGGCTTTTAACCATACTTGTCCTACTTGACTTGTGTGCTGCTTTTAATGCTGTCTCACATAAGACAATTCTCGAAAGGTTGGCTCTTTCTTGGTTTAGGTTTTATCTTCCTGGACGCACTCAGTGTACTTAATTCAAAAAAAGTTTCAGATCAACAGTCTACAGTCAGGACTGGTGTTCCCCAGGGTTCTGTTTTGGGCTCATTTCTTTTCATAATTTATATACTCCCTATTGGTTACTCTTGGAGGAAACATAGTATTCATTTGAATAATTATGCAGATGACACCCAACATTATCTGTCTGCTAAACCCACAGGTTCTTTTCCTTCTCTATCTTTATCCAGCTGTTTAGCCTCAAAACTGAGGCCCAGCTTGATGACACTTTTGACTAAATCTAATGATTTTTTCTTGTACATTGACAATAATGTAATCTGTCCTTCCTCACTTTTTAAAATTTGGGTTGATTCATGGATAGCACACTATCCTTTGAAATTCAAATTAATAACATCACGCGCAATACATTCTTAACTTTGTCCTTTGTCCTCTTCTCTCAACCAATAGTAAAGCAACTCTTATATCACTGATTTATATTTTTTATCATTGCTTGCGATGAGGTGACCTTGGATGTTTTTAAGGTGGCATTAAATATAAAATTCATTATTTTTATTATTATTAATATTATTAAATCAGGGGCTGCTTGCAATCTGAGAAACGACGGCCCGAAAGCAGCTTCAGCGACACTAAGGCTGTGGCCACATTTGGAGACATAAACTACATAATCAAAATCATAGTAAGATACTTATATATTCACTATAGCTGCTGCTAGCCAATGACTTCCACAGTCTTTTGTTTCTATACTATAGAAGTCAATGGCTACCAGCAACTGTTCGGTTAGCAACATTCATCAAAACGTCTTCTTTTAATATATAATTATGAATATGAATAAATGCTGCCAGAATTTTAATATTTGCAAAAAACAATTGCTTTATGTAACTTAAATCACGAGTCGCTTTACATTCTAAGAAGCAACGGCCCATGAGGCAGCTTATGCTGCAACTGCAATTGGAAAGTGGTTTTTCTCGGACTGCATGAAGAGTGACTTCATCGAAATCTTCTTCACATTATCACTACGCTTTCTAAGTAGTCATTGTGTTAAATCACAAGCCGCTTGCATTGTGAGAAGCGACATCCCGAAAGCAGTGCATGCTGTGACCGCATTCGGAAACACGTTTATTTTCTGACCGCATAAACAGTGATTTAATCGAATAAGCTCGGTGTTTATAGCCTAGCAGTAGTTTAGACGTTAATACAGCTCGTGCTGGGTTATTCAGAGCAGGGAGTGTCCTCTGAACCACAACCTGCACCAGCTTCCTGTCATAGTGAATACAGAGTATCGTTACCTGCACTAATCACGAAAGTGAAATCCTACATCAAGAGCAGTGATCACAAACCACACGACCACAGCAGCTCAGCGCCTGACCAATGAAAAACACAGCTTTGTTGGAAGCTCTTGCATCGGCGCGTGTCGAGAGCTGATATCGCGTGCTCACACCAAAACGCGCATCTTCAGATCTCCGTTGAATTCAGCGACTTGCGGCCATCCTTAGAGCCAAGCCCAAACGCCGTAATTAGTCAGTGGGGGTTACACCCTGAAACAGGTTCACAAATTTACTCATGACTGTTGAACTGTTTAACAGCTGACCTGACAAGCGCTTCCACCTTCTGAGGACTGAGGACTCTGGATGATGGTGAGCACCAGTACAGGCCTGTAGCTGTGAATAACACAATCATCAATATGTGAGGGTCATTTGGTCTGACAGCTCTGTGTGAACTCCCATTTGACCGCATTCAGGGTGGAATTGTTCCACTTTCCCATGAGTTTTGAACCTTAACTGATTACGATTAATAGGAAGAGATGAGATGAGTCACATCTCATCTGCGAGTAATTGCTCTCTGTTATATCAAAGCATCGATGCCATCCTAAAACTTAAAACAGACACAAATGAGCGATTCGGTACGAGAGTATGAAGCTAGAAAATGAAAACAAAGCACAAAAAGATCTCATTTGTTATTACCTTTCATTGACTAGCAGTGAGTAATATATTAAAACATTTATTAAATATTTGTTAAGGTTTGACAATAAAGAACAATTGCTTTTTGGTAGTTAATAAATACAAGATAGCGAAAAAAAATGAATGTGCATTTTCCTTCTAAAATGTGCAGCAACGAATCATACATAATAAGAGTATAAAGATGCTCAAAGAAAGTTAGAAGGATTTACCTATTCTGCCATTTTACTTCAATCGTGACATTTCCAAGAAAAGCCAGAACATTATTTGAATTTAACTAGTGATGAAAATGAAATAGATTACATAAAAAATAAGCGTGTCAGAGCATGTTAGTACTTTATAATAATACAATAAATTAAACTGTAAAATAAATATATTTAAAAATAAACGTAAAAGAAATAAAAAATACATTTTAAACAATTTTCAATGCTTTCACAAGAAATTTGAAATAAATGTAAAATATTTTTTAGAGTTTAAAATTATTATATTTAAAATAAATAAAACAACATTTTACTTTGAAATAATGTGCAACAATGATTCATAAAGATCTAGATAAATAAATACACATGAAGGATGAAAAAATGGTCAATGCCGATATCACATTGAATTTAAAAGTAGTCATCATAAAGACCATTTTTTAAAAAAGGCTTATCATTTATTGGACTTTGTCCTGTACCTGGAATCTGTAGGGAACTCCTTAAAGAGTTACTCAGTGAGAAATGTTTCATAGGAGTTCATACAGAGATCCTTGAGTTTAGATTGTAGAATTTAGTATGGTGAACAAATCTGTTTAAGAACTAATGCAAGGCTCCTTTGATCAGGAGAAACATCTGAAACATCTCCAAATAACCAGCTTAACCAGCAAGAAGCATTCAGCCTTGCATCTCTAACCAGAAGGCATATTCCTGCTCATTTCCAGTATGCTGCGTGATGTACAACAAACGAAACATCCTTTAAATGACACACACACACTGCTGCGCTGGAAGAGTCACACGGAACCGGTCAGAGCCGGTTTAACTCTATCAACCAGATGCAACCTAGTTTTCCAGTCGGTAGCTCTTGACCTGCACGACCCTAATGACGGCATCACTGAGAGCTCAGGAAACAGTCTGAAGCGTAAAAAGGCCCCGAGAGGCTTTATGACGATTCATAAGTGTCTGAACACTGAGCCGCTGCGCTTCCTCTGCAAACCCAGGAAAAACACAAGTGAGAAATGAGCCAGGGGTTTTGACCTTTCTGCTGCGTGTAAGGTGGTCAGGTGGGCACAGATAGTTCTTCTAGTGCAACGTAAATGAGGAAGAAGAGCCGTTACGGACACCTGGTCCAGGAACCTGCGCAGGTTTTAGTGTCTCTGTAGCTCTAGCGTGAGGTTCGATTACCCTTGGTTGGAAAATATTCCTGTGTTTGAATCACAAGAACCACTGATCATGTGTCATTCCCAGAAGAAACAGAAGCTTGCTTAAGAGCATGATATAATGTGTGAGAGCTTTGGCGGTTCATTCAAAGGTCAAAAGGTCACGAACTTCATTCATACAGACTTTTATGTGAACACAATAATATCAAAATGAAACAAATCCAGTGTTATGTTTGGCTCATTACTCATTGGTTCCCACTTTTTTGGGAACAGAAATGCTCTAAAACGGCAGCTTTGTCAGACTAACTTTGCTCACGAACTTGAATCTTATTTACAGACCCTTTATGAGGATATAAAGTAATATTTAAAATGAACTACTATTAAAATTAGAGTTGTTAATGAATCAGATGGTTTTCATTGATATTTCGCTATGTCGATATGTCATACTCTGATATTAGAATATAATTATTTTTGCATCATTATAAAATGCTTGCATTATTAATATTATGAGTATAATCAGAAGTAAACCTGAAGCCTAAATTAAACACGTGATTTTGTAATTAGATCCATATGTGCATGACACTCTAGTATTTCTACAGTCAGACTGCTCTTCCCGCTGGGGTTTATATATTTGTGTAGATCCTGATGGAGTGTGTAGATGTCTGAAGGCTGAAGGATGTAGTGCGAGTGTTTGAATGAGGAGACTGTCCGGGTTTGTTCTGTTTAAGTGTGTGCTGTTTACTCAGCTGCGACAGTTTGCTGCTGGAATGTTCGAATGCACTTGCTTCTGTATCTGAGGTACCAGAGAAGAAACACAGACCATCGCCTGAAATGTCATATGGTCGTGATTAAACAATAAGACTTGTTAATATAGTGCATACTCTTGGAATCTGTATATTAGATTTATATATATCCTAAAATATGGTTAAAAGCACTGTTATTAGCCCAAATATTCAATAAAGGCAATGCACAGATTCAATGCCGGCCTGAAAAAGATCTGTCATGCACTAAATTTTGTTGCCTTTCAACTGCGAACCATTAGTGCTCGCATAAAAGAATGAAAATATCAGCGAGCGATGAAAAGGACAGAACTGAAGCCGATGTCTCTCTGCGTAACCCACGGTCGCCACGCTAAATGTCACGCAACTACAGCGCTCGCTTCCGTTAATCACACAGAAAGCAGCTTTCACGATGAAAACACTTGAGCCGTGATTAGGTGCTAACAGCTAATAAACGAGAAGCACACACTCTGCTCCAGTCCCAATTACATCCTTCTGGACTCAACACGACGAGCCAGCGCTCTGTCATAACACACAGCTCACAAGCACTCCTGGAAAGGTGTTAGTGCAATGCAACGTGGGTAATGTGACGCTCTGCTACGAACAAATGCCTTACAGTTCTGTGAGCCATTGCTCTCGCTTTAATAGAAAGCAGAAGCTCATAAACGATTTGATATGCTGCAGGTGTTGATGCTTCTGTGCATGCGTTATTACCCTGTACGTATCTGAGGTTTGTATCATCAACTAAAACTAAAATTAAAACCATAAAATACCATTACAATAATATAAATATTAAATAAGTCTATTTTGTTGCAGCTAGTTGTCAATGAAACCTTTCTAAGTACCAAAATGCATTTTAAAAACTAATAAAAATGACAAATGCACACAGCAAAAAATAAAACTGAAATTCTAATAAACAAAACAATAATCTAAAATGTAAAACTGCTTAATAAAAAAACACATGAAAAATTAATAAAGCTTTAGTTCAAATTAAAAAGGACTTTAAAATGACCCCAAAAAATATTGACAAAAAAACTAAATTAAAATTAAAATGAAAACACATAAAACAAAATTATGCAATATTTAACAAGACAAAAATAATAATTATTAAAGCGTAAATTAAATTGAAAATTAAAAATAAAGAAATGGACCAAAAAACAAGTAAAACGAATAAAAATGTAAAATAAGGAAAAACAAATATATTAAAATATAAGCCGGAGATGCGCTGACAATAACTCATCAGATAATACACGTTTGTGTTTGTGACGTTTGGTCTTAATATGTGTGATGCGAACAGCGCGGCTCTCAGGTGCACGGAGTGGAAAAAGCCCAGTTCTTGTTCCAGAACTTTCCTCAAATATTTCAGGCGTACTGAAATTAGAGCTGGAGTTCGTCCAGGTCTTTGAATTCCAGTCGAGGCCGTCGCACGTGCCAGACCGACTCTGTTTTTAATTTTTCACCCTTCTTGTGTTTTCCTTGCAGAGGCCGCGCTGCTCAATGCAATCATTCTTTGATTCCTGCGAATCTGTCGGCGTTTGCTCAGGAAACGGGGCCAGAGCAGCTTCCTGAGCGGCTCAGGAGGAAACACGGAAATAAGAAAGGGGTGTGTGTTTAAAAATAACTCTGGTATAAAAGGTCCAGGCAGGATCCCACTCACTCTCAGAGTCCAGGGAAGTTTCTCTGGCGGTGCACACTAGAAAGGAGCCTTCAAAGAATCACGCTACTACAAGGACTTCTGCATGAACACCACAGAATTACTGTAAATCCAGCAAAAAATGACAGTTTCAGTAGTTGAAATACAAACTAAAATTGTTTTATTTCACCACTCTAAAACTACAAATTATTAAAAACTATATAGAAATCAAAGTTAATAATAAAATTAAAGTGAAAACGGAACATTATAAAAAGAAAATCGTTTAATTTAATAAAAAAATTCAAATATATAATATATATTATAACATTCAGAAATATTATATAAATATACAATAAGATACATTTAAAAAAACAACAACAACAACACAAAAGTAGTATAACTACAATTACAATAAACACAGAAAATATAAAAATGAAATCTGAAACATAATTAGATTATATTAGTTTAACTTGAAGTACTTGCCTTGCGTAATAAATTAAATTTTCTCTATATAATAAATTACTAAAACACACAAAAAAAATTATCCTTAACTATAACTGAAGTGAAAATATAAAAATCAGTGCTGTCAAACAATTAATCGCATACAAAGTGTTATTTATTTTCAAATTATATACATGCATGTGTGTGTATTTATACATAATAAGTGAACACACTATTTCACTAGAATTATGGCAAAAATACTCACATACACATTTGAATTACTTTCCGCTCTCAGAAATAAAGGTACAAAAGCTGTCACTGCGGCAGTACCATTTCAAAAAGTACACTATTGTGTTCAAATACATACACTTTAAGTACTGATATATACTTTTAAGGTACCAAAATGGACAAACGTGTAGCTTTTGAAAAGATATCGCCCCAGTGATAGCTTGTACCTTTATTTCTGAGAGTGTACTATGGTACACTATGCACAATGGTGTCTGATTATAACTACAATGCTAATAAGAAGTCAAGAACATGGTGTGTGTTCCACAAAGCATGTAGTAATGTATGTAAGACAGATTTCTACACACCAATCTATTTTAAAGGCCTAAAATGACAACAAAACGCTGATGCGTCTGCATTCTGGCTGAGACTGTCTACAGTTTAGGCTCTTTATGTTAGGCTCTAAATCATAATTACAAAGCCAAGAATGTAAAATGGGTGTCATGCACAAAACTCACACACAAATCAAGCTAAAAGTGACATGAGACTGACATGAGATTGACATGAGAATGATCCGTACTGTAAGCAGCGATAAAAGAAGCCGCTGTTTGTAAGATTCCTGCTTGGGTGTTGTAGTGTAACATTTCTAACGTGAATGAACAGTAAGTCATGCCAAGTGAACACAGCATCTGATATAACACAATGTTCACTACGACAGATCACAAATCCAGAGCATTCTCACACATTTCTAGGACTGTGTACGGCTTTTGAAAAAAAAAAACATGTCCCTATTTTGCAACTTTCACATGTGTTGCCAAATCCTTTAAATATTGTGCAAAATAAAAGTCATTTTGTAAGATTAAGAAATGATTCTCAGAATTGGCTGCTCGTTCTTAGAGGAAGCCTTATTTTGCACAACTTAAAACTCTGATTCGGATGAATCATTTGAACAGAATGAGAAGATCTCTGTCTCAATACTAATATATGAAGAATGGTGCATGGTGACTTACTTAAGGCTTCAAAATAGAAACACAATCACTAAATGTGACCCCGGACCACAAAACCTGTCATAAATGTCAGTTTATACATCATCTGAAAGCTGATAAATAAGCTTTCTACATATATTTGGTTTGTTAGGATAGGAAGATATTTAGCTGAGATGCAACTATTTGAAAATCGTTAATCTGAGAAAATCACCTTTAAAGTTACCCAAATGAAGTACTTAGAAATGCATATTACTAATCAGAAATGAAGTTTTCTTAATGGAACATGACCTTTAGCTAATATCCTAATGATTTTTGGCATAAAAGAAAAAAATGATAATTTTGACTTAATGTATTTTTTGGTTATTGTTACAAATATACCCCCCAGTGACTTAAGACTGTTTTTGTGCTCCATGCTCACATATACCAAACAAAAAATGCAAGTATTGTCTCTAATTGTTTAAGAGAACACAAGTCAAATGAGGTTGTTTTCTGCCAAGAGACTTAAACATGCACGTACATGCATGCGGGGATGAAAATAGCCATTGATACAACACAACGACATGAACGCGCTTGCATACTGACACATCATTTAGCAATGATGCATGTAATGCGGGCTGGGAGCGTGCTGGATCTCTGCCATGACAGACTGAACACATGTCAGACTCCTGCGTGCACATGACGTCTGTAATTGCTTTCATTGAATGCAGTGGAAAAAATGAGCAGAATGAATATGTAACGTTCAGCTGCCTAAACACGGCGACTGTTACCACAAACATGCGCCGTTATGCATCGTCTACACGACATAAGATGACATGAGAGAACCAGTGCTGGCTTTTGAGTCAACAACGGCCGTTCGCATCCACAGAGTCCATTACAGGCAATTTGAGGTGACATTATGCAAATGTGAAATGATTGCCAGTGATGTCCGCTCAATGTAAAGCTCAAAACATAACTGAGTGCAAATGCCTCTAGCCACGCAAGTGTAATTTTGTGTGTTTATGTTCTGAAATACATCAGAATGTAATTTAACATGCCACTGTCTATCAGGCCAAAAGCTGGCATATATATATATGTGTGTGTGTGTATATATAATCAAACTTTTTTTTTTTAAGGTTGTATTTTTTATTGTATTTTTTCCCACCAAGAAAATCTTTTAAAAATGTACAATTTTACAAAGTAACTCAAGCAAATGCTGCTCTTTTGAACTTTCTGCTAATCCAAGAATCCTGAAAAAAATTGAATGCATCACAGTTTCCACAAAAAATATTGTGCAGCGTGACTGTTTTCAACATTGATGTTAATCAGAAATGTTTCTTAAGGAGCAAATCAGTATATTAGAATGATTTCTGAAGGATCATGCGACTTAACATATGCTCAAATAGACAGCAGGCATTTTAAATTGTAATAATATCTCACAATATGTACAGTGTTTTGATCAAATAAATGCAGCCTTGGTGAGAGCAGAAGAGACTTCTTTCAAGAGCATTAAATCATCTTATTTAATTCAATCCGGCAGTGGAATTATACTGAATGTCTTGCATCATAAAGCATATCTGATTTTAGTGTGAAGGAAGTGCACACACACTCATTCACACACAAACGTAACGTGTCACACAGAATGAATTCATTCGGTCGTGAGCAAGAGTCACCTGAACTCATGCGGGAGGAAGCACTATCAGTTCATCCCGTTAATCAAAGGACGCGCTTCCTGTAGAGCTCCGTGGAACTTGGAATGATGACATAATCCTTTAGATGTAACCATCTCTTCCCAAAACGTGTGAGAAATCACAAACCAATATCTCAATTCTGAGAGCAATCAAATACGACTCCAGCATCTCGGCTGTTTCTCAAAACGGCTCAATAATGACTCTCAGTATGAGCTTTCTCAATTACATTTTGATAATCTAACATGGCTTGAAGTGGAAACTAACGGCACATACGCCCCTTGCTTGATTCTTAATGATTCATTTTATTAGCATCAAATCAAACTAGAAGCACCAGAAACTCTAGTTTGCATAATAGATTACGAGAGCCACCTTTCATTTCTATAGAAGATTCATGACCATAGAGACGAGAGACATCCCAAACTCATTCTTACTCAACACAAAAAGCACATAGAAACTGAGGGAAAATATGCAAATCTGAACACTTTATCAGCTCATGGCTGCTATGAGCCATTAAACGCTGGTGATGAAACTCTGGGGTCAAGATGTCAATGCAATGAGTTTCACACAATTCAGCTTCAGAACGGTGTTCTGTTTAATTGGTTACAGTAGGGTATACGTGGTACGCAAAAAAAGTACCGCTTTTACAACAAAATATCCAAAAAGGCATTGCCACGTTTACGTTACGTTCACTGTGATTTTTTTATATGTTTATCTCAGCAACACAATGCATTTTGTAAAAATACTATGGTATATGGATACAGGAATCATCCTTTGACTAAATAAAGTACCATAGTATTACCATGTTTTGGACACTAACATGTAAATCCCATAGTAGGCCCATGTCTTGTATATACGTAAATAGTCACGTAAAGATTTAGTCAGCCAGCACCATGGTAATATCAGTGTACTATAGTACTACAGGGAACAAAGTGAACTAATCATGAACCAATCATTTTTCTTTTTCTGTCAGTTTCTTCAATGGCGTGCTGAACAGTGTGGCGCGTCGCGTCGCGTCCTCAGGACATCATTAACGACACTAATGGCTGCGAAAGCAAAGCCAATAATTCCCAGCAACCATCAGCATTCCAGCCATTTAATCCCCCTCCATTTACACCTGAATGAGGCGAAGATCTGAGAGGAGAGAGTCAGCGGCTCAGGTGAGACTGGCGCCTGCTGTCCGCGTTTAGACAAACCCGCTGCGGCGCACAATCATCATGATAAAGCGTCTTTGAGCGCGCACAACGCCTCGCTTTCACATTAATCGCGCTTTACGTGCCATCCTCAAACCACACGTCTCAGTGCGACAGTAAACTCGGTGAAACTCCAGCTGTCACGCTGCGTCAGTCACAATACCTGAGGAAAAATACAACAACAAAGCCTATATAGTTTAAAAACAAACGTGGTTGGATAAAATACTTTCTTGAGTGCAAGAAAGTGCATTCAAAATGGAAAGATGTTCTCATTTATATGCGTGCATTCTACCTAAACAAATGTTTATTTTCTTTCAATGTAAAGTATTTACAGACATGTTGATCGCATGTTAGTCTACTCATGCATTGATTGTTTTAGTGTTCATCTGTAGAGAGCTACGCCACCTTTGGCTTTAAAGCCCCACTAAACTATCAAACGAGCTTTATCTGAGGTCAAGCCGAACTAATCTTCTCCCAGTGTGGTGTTTTTAGTGGGTTTTTTACAGCAGAGGAACCACAGGTGGATCATGTCACCATGATCCACTAAACCACAAACACAACACTCACTGTCTTCAGCTTTTAAAACTAGTCTTGGTTCCAAACCATGCACGCATCTATTCATCAAATGCTTTCTTTATAATAAATGTGCACCTCGTTTACCTTTTATAGCATCCCACCCAAGTCTATGTATATGTAATGACAGGAACGAGCGGCTGACTTTTGGATCACCTACTAATCCATTGTACAGAAAATTGCCAGATCAGCATGCGAAAACAACTTTATTTGACTTCTCTAAATGTAACCTCATTGTGCAGTCACTCGCTTTCACTGGAAAGCGCGTATATTTGGAGACTAAATTACGCATGGGTGAACGTAGGCTGTTTGGAGACTGGAATTACACTTGGATCAATTCGGGCTTTTGTTGAAACGCCTTGGTAACAGTTTTGTGTGCGTTTTACACACATGATTGTAGTGACCGCCTCCTCTCGGCCGGCCCCCGAGGGGAGGGACCCCGCGTCGTCACTCACTTAAATGAGCCCGAGCGCGCCGTCCAGCGCTGAGAGACTGTGGACCTGTGGAGAGAGCGCACTGTGCCTTATATACCCACTATATTTGGGAAGTCTGAACGCGGTTTCCTCCGCTCACACAATTGGTCCAGGAGAAGTATTTATTAGGTAGGAGGCGCTCCTGCCAGACGCACTTTGTTCATGACTCTGGAAGTTCGCTCGAGGAGAAAGCGCAGCGCAGTTTGACATCTGTACCGGAGCAAGTGCGACAACACACACGAACTTTACAACGCAGCACGCATCTTGGAAATGGCTTTACCTTGCCTTTTGCCTTCGATTTCAACGTTTGCAAACCAGAAGGAGAAACTTTGGGAGGATGTAAGTATTTGATGATTATTATTATTTTTTTTTTGCTCTCGTGAAATGGGGAAACTAGGGTGAGTTAAGGGGAGTTTGGGCGATGCGGGACACAAAACCCCAGAAGTGGTTTAAACACTGCGAAAAAAAGTTTCTATGTAAGCGAATCTGTTTGGTTTCCTCTTGTTTGAACTAGATCAAATAAACATTGAAGATACGCATCGGAAAGCGAGCACGAACATCATAAATGCCTGTTTTTATATGTGTGTGCGTTTTTACGTATGAAAAAACAAAGTAAATATTTGTATATGTAAATATATTTGTGTGTGTGTATATACATATAAAGGCACACGATCATCGAGAGTTTTGTATGTATATATGTATATATAT
Source organism: Enteromius unitaeniatus (assembly GCA_032359435.1). Taxonomy (NCBI): domain Eukaryota; kingdom Metazoa; phylum Chordata; class Actinopteri; order Cypriniformes; family Cyprinidae; genus Enteromius; species Enteromius unitaeniatus. Next base: position 18,952,736 of record JAUMHI010000034.1, read on the forward strand.
AGGAAACAAGATACAGAACACTTATTAAAACAGGGTTTTTTTTTACATGTTTGCACTCTCATTTGTTGCTTTTAAGTGCGCCAATCCCAGTAAACTGTAGTTGTCAAAAGCATTCATCCCTTGTCACGAAACGCTCTCAATGTGAGTCACGCAAAAGCATCTGAAAGTGTTTTAACTCTAAGCATCTTTGCTTCTGCTGCAGAGGTGGAAATGCGAGGGGGACAAACCACTGATCTGCCCTCCGCTCAACGTGGCACAGCACATGGACATTTGTCGCAGCCGCAAGGATGACGAGGACCTCAGTAATTATCTGGACCTGGAGTTTATCCTGGCCAACACCACAGGACCTCTAGAGGCGGGAGCCGAGTTCGTCTCGCACACGGAGCCATGCGGCATGTACTCTACAGGAGCGTATGTGCCTCCGGAGCAGTGCAGCGCTCCCCCGCCGTACTCCAACAGCCTGATGGCCGAGCTCCTGAGATCCGACCTGGACAGCACCTACGACAGCGGCGTGCAGGGACGGTTCATTGTCAACTCCTTCCCCAGACAGGACTTTGTTGATATCAAAGTCGAGCCACCCATGGACGGTTACGGGCCAGTGATGGGCATGGTGCCGCAGAGCTGCCAAAAAATCAAACAAGAGGGCAACGTTTCGTGCATGATGTCTTTCGAGCAGCCCAGACTGGCCATTTCTCCGCAGGCCACGGGGAATATGACGCCTCCGCTGAGTCCGGATGACTCCCACCTGCGCCAGACCGCCTTTCCTCAGGCTTTCCATCACTCGCCGCCGGCTTATGCTCAAATGCAGATCCCTTACACGGCGCCGCACCAGTTTGGCATGTTCGAGGATGCCATGGGCATGCAACCCAACATGCAGAGGGCTCTCCTGACTCCTCCGTCTTCCCCGCTGGATCTAATGGAGTCCAAACCCAAGCGAGGGCGCCGCACCTGGCCGAGGAAGCGTACGGCGACGCACACCTGCACCTTCGCCGGCTGCGGAAAGACCTACACCAAGAGCTCGCACCTGAAGGCACATCACCGAACCCACACCGGTAAGAACGCCTTTGAGTTGGTCTTTGACATGCATTTGTGTTTTGAAAACCAGTGAAACTGATCACCTCGCTTTGCATCATCAGGTGAGAAACCATACCACTGCAACTGGGAAGGATGCGGATGGAAGTTCGCCCGCTCTGATGAGCTGACACGCCATTTCCGCAAACACACCGGTCACCGGCCCTTCCAGTGCCATCTCTGTGAACGTGCCTTTTCCCGCTCAGACCACCTGGCTCTGCATATGAAGAGACACCTGTGAGGACTGGATCCGCAACCACATAACTGCCTTATTTAATGATTTAAAACATATTGTTGATTTAAGAAGTATATCATCATTACACTCTTAAAAATAAAGGTTCAAAAATACCATTTTGGTTCTCAAAGAACCTTTCAGTGTACTAAATTCCCTGAGCATTCACTGTTCAGTGATCAGTTCTTAAAAGAACCTAAAGAACATTCCAAAAAAGAACCTTTAAAAACTGAAATGAAATAAAGGCTTCAAAAGAACCACTTTTAGTTCCCAAAGAACTTTTGGAACTGACGATGCCAAAAAAAAAAGAACCTTTATTTTTAAGAGTGTACTTTTGTAACGAGTAGCTGGTACTACATAGTTTGAGCTCTTTTTAAAGCCTTTGATGCGTCCTGAAGGGCTGGTCCTACGAATCTGTGTCCGTTCGGGAGACAGCCTGTATGTTTAACGGTGCCTTTCCGCAAGCCACGAAGAGTGCAAAGCCTGACGACTAGCAAACCTCCAGTTTTCTGATGTAAAAGTGCAAAATGCACGACGACCACGACAATGTTTTGCTCTTGAAACTGCCTTGCTACTATGCAACAAAACAGAGCTCCAATGTTCAAATGTGTTTGCATTTCTTTTTTCCAAACGTCTTGTATTTTGATGCACCTCGAGTGGTCAGTGCCTCGTTGCACCGTATGCACTAGGGCTTGAGGTCCTGTGTTTTTATAAGATTGTGTACATACATTTTATATTGTAAGTACTGTATTTATTGTAAATATTAAACTAAATTTGAATATATATGTATCCATCTGGTCTCTTGTCATGCTGGTTCTGACCTATTGGATGTCGGCTGCTAGTCTCTTATTACGGGCTCCTTTGAAGCCACTGGAAAACGAAGTCCCCAGAAACTGGAGAAGTTTATGGTGAGCGAGGGACGTCGCATGAGTGCTATTCTTGAACCCCCACTCAAGCTCGCGGAGTCGGGTATTATAGTTTAGACCAAGATGCTTTCCAGCTGCGTCAGGTTGAGGCCAGCAGCCTGTGGCTTCTGCCTATAAATACAAACACTACATTTACATAATTACAGAGAGAGAATTTAGATCCGTCTGGACGGAGGGGCGCTCGGCTCTCGGCTGAAGATCCCAGACTCCAGAGACGCAGAAAAGACACGGACATCAAAGAGACTCCAGGGGCGCTTTGATGTCCGACGTGGAAGATGAAATCCCAAATCTGCATGTTTCAGAAAAATATTTGTTAAGCATCAGCTCATTTCACGTTGTGGCGGAAAAACTAAAAAAACATTATGAGATTTAAAAAAAAGAAAAAAAAACAATTATACGTGAAGTATATATATATATATATATATAGTACACATGATGTGCATACTTATTGTAAATAAAAAATTATATATATATAGTTATAACATTCGATATATAAAAATTCTGTATAAAAAGAAAAATAATTTATATGTGTGTATATATGATTTATGTGCACGTAAAGTATATAAAATTCCAAGAGTTATACTGTATATATATATATATATATATATATATATATATATATATGATGTCCATTCTTAGTATAAGCGAAAAATCTATATCTAAATATCCATCTATCTATATTTAAAAAAATTTAAATATTCTATACAAATTGTATGTGCACGCAAAGTATTTAAAATTCAAATTGAATGTCAAAATGTGTCTAAATAAAGCATCCAGCTCTCTGCTTGTTTTCCTAGAGTTGAACTTGTTCTGCATTCGTGAATGTGTAAAAAACAGCACTAGAGTTCCCTTCTATGTAAATTCAAGACAAAAAGAAATGTGATCCAGACTATTATTAGCAACTCAGTGAAGTGAAGCAGAAATCTCATTTCACTTTTGTGTGCTGATGATAGTAACTTTTACTACCAATCTGACAGAAAAACAAGCTTCTCTTTTTTTTCCTTCAAAGCAAAGCAAATCTAAAGGGCTGTGTTTACTGTAATTTAACAGCTTTCAAAGCTGAAATAAAGAACGTATATACAGTCAACAACTAGTCCATTAGAGATGAGAAAAAATGCTTTTAAAACAACAATATGCAAAGAACTTAAATAAGGAATACTAATTGAGACAGTGACATCTAAGTTATCAAGTTTAATGCAGTGATGTTACATTTTTAAATCCTATTTTCCGTCTGATTCTGAAAATATGTAGGGATTTAAAATAAACAATCTTTTGAAAAATGAGATAAAGTAACCTTTTGGTTCAATTCTAAGTTCTAAATCAGAATTGCAAGACAAAATCAGTGCATGATTGCAGTCAGAAAAGTCAGAAGTTACACATAAACCCAAAATTGCATGATACATACTCCAAAATGTAAGAAAAAAATTGTGGGAAAAGTCCGAATTAAGGAGTTTGAGATATAAACTGAAAGACTAGAGTCAGAATTGAAAGACTGAAACAAAAAAAAGTCAGAATTGAGATATAAAAATGTAACAACTGTGAGGAAAAAAGAAGAAGATTGAGAGTCATGCATGCAAGGAAAAATGAAAAATGCTAAATATATAATAGTGAGATATATGTATATATAATAGAGATATAAACATTAAAAAGAAGATAAAAGCCGCAATTATTCCACGGCAGAAACAGCTTCCATATGAAAGACATCGAAAAAAAGGAAATGAAAGGTCAAATGTCATTCTCCAAACGGCTCTGGGAGTAAATTTGATGATAATATAGTGCCATGTTTCTGAACACATCCATGCTGGTCAGTAATTCCTGACCCCACCATTTAAACACTCAGCACTGAAACCACAACTAAATCCAAAGACTAGACAAGAATGTCTGGCAAGGCCTCTAAACGAAGCGCACGTGTGGACGGTTAAGAAGGTGAGCGATCGAGTGCAAAGAAAAACACGGATGAGGAAAGAGCCGGAGCCTCGTGTTTCTGTCACCTGAGCCCGTCTCATTTGTCCATCTTAAAATCAGCTCTTTCAGCGGCCTTCAGTAAATAAAAACTCACAGAGGAATTTCCTGTTATTCCAAATGGGGGTAATTAACATACCGAAGCTAAAATTCATGCAGCTGTTAAATTATTTTCACACTTAGATCTCAATCTTTCCAAGGACTCCATTTCAGTCGGGCTCGGGCTCGGGCTTCATTCTTTAAGCTTGTGTTACTTGACGGATCCAGAAAAAACAGCAATTTGCTGAAGCCGTTCACAGAGCATTTGCAAAAGACAAACGCCTGATAGAAGCACAAAGTGGCTCATTGATGCCGAACATCATTAGTGCAGCACAGCTGGACAAGTACAACACATTAAACGAGTGAGCTCAGTTTATAGATGCAGCTAACATGAACATGAGCAGATATGAAGTGTTGCAGGTGCACGGCTCTGAATGCAACTGATGGCACAAACTCACTCATGAACCTGCCGATTTGAAAAGTGTGTGTCTTTCGGTTCAAGTTGCATGAACGCAAGTAGATCTTGCAACACCAAGGTCATGGGTTCAATTTCCAGCAAATGCATGAAGTGATAAAACTATGAATGCAATAATGTGCTTTGGACAAAAGCACAATTAGCTATTGTTTATTTACATATTTTAAATAGAAATATTCACAATAAAAGGTCTGGAAAAAACCAACAGCAGCAGCAACAACAAAAAACATATATATTAGTCCTGTCAAACAGTTAATCGTGACAAATCACAAACATAATAGTTTTTGTTTACATAATATGTGTGCGTGTATTTATTATGTATAGATAAATACAAACACATCCATGAATGCATTTGTGTGTTTATATATGAAATATATTATTAAATGTATAAACAAATATTTTTTTAAATATATACTGTATGTGTGTCTATGAATGCGATGAATTGTCTGACAGCACTAATATATATATATATATATATATATGTGTGTGTGTGTGTGTGTGTGTGTATAATGATAACTTACCTCAAATTTATATATTATAGTCCTTTCTTTAAAATATAATTAATAAAAAAATAAATACACAATTACCTTTGGGGTAATGGGATGGCTGTGAGAGGTTCTTAATTTGAAGAAAAAAAAATCCATTTCTAGTGAATGCAGATAAATATGTTTGACATTTATTAAAATGTTAAAAAGCAGCGCATTGTAAATTAATTTTTAACCCATTTTTCACCAAAACCCACAACACATAACATGGCAAGTCAGTAGAATCTTCAAAACGGAGGAAAATCAAACCCACATAAACACACCAGAGTTTCCTTCTCTAGCATATAAACAACTCAAAATGTGCTGATTGTAGTGTCAAGAATCACAGATGCAATAAATATATCAATACATAATAAGAACAAGCTCAATATACAGTACAAGGCTTCACTTCCGGGCAAGATATACTTCAGGAAAAGGCTAGAAAAGGGTTAAAACCAGAAAGGTGGTTTGTGTGTCACCCAGAGGATCCGCTCGACTTTTCAAAAGTTAAAGAAATACAGAGTCATTATTACATCATCTCACTCTCATACAAAACCCAAGTGAAAACTAAAGAACATGCTTCAGTTGATCTTCATGCATCCACTAAAACAGTATCAGGAGGGAAATGATTGTTGTTCACGGTGGGGAATGCATTGATTATGCAGGTAAATACAATACAGATGACCATACAGTGGACTGCCGGAGGAAAATGGCATGCATTTAGTAATTCATCCCTCTTATTCGGTTTGAGATCACAGTCTAACTAAGGTCCTAAAGACACTGAGATATAAAGCACTTTTGGCTTTGCAAAATAGATATGGGTTGATGAGGCTTCTGTGCATTAATAAATGGCTTAAGACTGCAAAGATCTCACTTATATGATATCCAGCTGACCTACAGTATTTGGTGAAGCTGTATGTAATGTTTTTTTTTGACCTTTGGTTTTGTTGTACTTCATTGGTTCAGTGATCGCTACAGCAGGCCTGAGAGATTGTTTGATTGGGGCTAAGGTCTCGCTGAGGGACTCAAGCTTCACGTTCTGGGCATCTGGGCTCGACTGAGAGCCAAAGCCAGCTCCAGGTCCTCCTGCTCCTGTAGGTGGAGCCTCCGGATTCGCTCCGCCTCCTCTCTCTGACTCTCCCGCTTGGCCCACTCCAGCTGCTGCGTCTCACTTCCGAGCTGAGCCAGAAAACAAGCGTCATTACAAAAACTACAGCGATCACACAGCAGAATGCATCACTGTAGGGCTGCCCGATGTACATCAAGAAATTCAACCTCATTGATCTTGATATGTATGCATTTGCTCAGAAATGTCTGTTTTTCAAATGTAAAAAGAAAAAGAAGCAAGTAGCAAATAACTTTTTTACTGTAATTTTCATTTTAAGAAAAAACTGCAGCTTCTCTTTGGTCAATTTAAAAGGTTTCATTTATCCTGCAGCCCTACATGTAAAGTGCATTGAAACTACCACAACACTCGTGATGCTGCTTCAATTTACATACAGTGTGAATTAATTATCACTCAAAATTAGAATCTGAGGTGATTTTCTTTCTTTTTCATTGGTCATGAACACACCGAGGATCATTTACCTCATCTGCTGTGCAACCAGTGATCGAAAGCAAAGAAATCAACCAAAGCTGCGAAGCTCTTGGTTTCCATCAAACGTAAGCCAGCAGTGACCGAACACACAGCGAGTGAACTTATATCATCACAAACTAATTCTGTTCGAGATCCATTACAAAACTCACAGACGTATCTGTATCGGTTTGCATTAGATAACAGAATGGAGGATACAAAAACACACTTCGTCATTAAAAGTTGCCAAATCGTGACAAAAATGATGCAAAAATGATCAAAAGAAACACTTGTTTCTTTTACAATCTTTGTATCACATTTGCTTTTTTACATTTGATCTTTCAGACATTTAAGTGCAATTTCAGTGTCCAAATACTTCATACAATAGAATACACTTTATTGCAGCAATCTTCGAAGCCCCACGTGATCTGTGCGTTGGCTCTTTCCTCACTGTGGTTGGTCGACTGGTCTTACATTTGCTGCTGCTGTTGTTTGAAAGAGCTTCAATATATGGTCTGATTTCTCAGAGTGATTTGTGAAGGGATTTGTGTGCACGCAGGGTGGAGTAGGTGTTTTATGGTTGACACAAACACATGCAGAAGCTCAGATGTGGTTGGCAGACCCACGTTTCACCTTACCTTCATACGTTCGGTGCCTGGGAAAAAGACAAATTACAGCACAGCTCTGAAGACACAAGCAGCATGGCATAAACAACACAAAGCCTCATGCAACATGCAAACTGCATCTGCACAGCACAGCACAAAAATACCATGGGTGCATTCAGGTCAGAGGAACCCAGATGACCTGGATTTGACCCAAATGTTTCATTCTACTTGACACTGCTTTTTAAACTTTTTTTGTCTTGTTTCCAGCCAAAATATATATTACTATTTTTTTTTATACACATTTTTAAAAATTAAGCGATTCCTTCTTTAGAACAAGCAAAATAGTCTCATTTCAAACTGAAAACACTGTCACTGAATTTAATAAATATTTTTAAGTGATTGCAATCAAATTATTTGAGCTACATTTAAATACATTTGACTTTCAACATTTGTTTTTTTTTTATTTTATTTAAATGCAACTAAAATAAATTGTGTGGAAAAGTGTTTTCAGTGTGGGGAAAAACTGAAAACAAGACAATTTGTCCTCGTCTAGAAAATCCTTCTTTATTTAAGAATTTGTAGATCTTTTGGCTGGAAACAAGACCATAAATCTAAGTATGAAAATCATTTTTTGCGTGTGTTTACTGCTGATATGATCTCCACTGAGAATGATTTCAAATACTGATTCAAGCAGCATATTATTTTAAATAATATATATATATATATATATATATATATATATACATACACACACAAATTTGCAATAACATCATAAAGAAACTGTGATACTGTGGTGAAACCAGTTGCCACTTTGAGTAAGAAAACAGGAAGTGCTTTGGTAAAAGCTTCTCACTTTTCTAGACCAAAGTGTCATTCTGAGGTCAAATAATTATGATGAGTTTGTAAGGTCACTTTAGTCTACTTTAAGTTCATTTAAAATGATCCTAAAGTGTTACGGTTACCTGGTAGAGTTGTAATTATTCAAGCTTTTGGTGTCAAACATGCTAAAGTCATTTTCATATGCTGTTTTCTGAATTATGAACTCATTGAGTGAGTCAAAGAAAATAATATTTCACAGGAAAGATGGTGTTAAAGTTGTTGCAGAAACCATTGAAGAGCTAAAAATTTGTTTGTTACTCATTTGACATCCTTAAAAAAAAATATGTACCAGACCTGCTTTCAGAGAATTTGTCTAGAATTAAAAAAACTATTTGTGCCTCATTAGCAAATTGTTATAGCCTTATTATTTTAGGGTCTCATCACTAGTTTCTTAGCATGCATATTACTAGAATATTAGCCATTTATTAGTTATTAATATATTATTAATGTCTTACTCTACATCCCTAATCCTACCCAATACCCAAACCTAACAACTATTAATAAACAGCAAATTAATAATTTATTTATAGGGAAAAGTCGTAGTCAATAATGTCCTCTGCGTAATAATTTTTAACGAAAAGCAAAATTATTTTCAATTTCTAACTTTTAAGAATCTGAGGATCATTAATATTAGCGGAGTTATATTATAAGAATGACCCGTCTGTGTTCATGAGCCCAGTTTGATGGAAATCAAAGGTTTGGCTGAAAACAAACAGGTTCAATCTTCAACAAAGGGTTTGTTCCACAACAGAACTTCCTCTTGTTGCTGCTGCATCATCAGTTTTTAAACCCTTCAACTACAGATCAGTGCTTTGTTTTCATGTCGCTCCAAGAAGAACCATAAAAGAGTGCTCTGAAGGAATTTGATTGCGAGGACTTGCAGTGCACAAGTTGTCTGACTTGTATAAATGATCAAATATTTATTTAAAGAAGCAGTTTGCCCAAAAATGAACATTTGCTGAAGATGCGCTCAACCCTCGGGCCAAGCGAAATTAAGATGAGTTTGTTTCTTCGTCAGATTTGGAGAACTGTAGCATTGTATCAGTGTCTCAGCAACAGATGCTCTGCAGTGAATGGGTGCCACCAGAATAAGAGTCCAAACAGCTGATAAAAACATCACAAAAATCCCCACATCACTCCAGTCTTAAGAAGACAAAAGCTACCATAGCCTTTTACCAAAAAAAATAAGTGTCTAAAATCCATAATAACGTGATATAATAATAATAATAATAAAGTGCATCTCCTGTTGTATCTCACATCAAAACTCTCCTGATTTAGACCTCTTTTCACTCTATAATAAATAGATAACTCAAAGTTAAAACATCTTAATGATGGACTTGTTTCTTACAAACACTCTTCTCCAGACATTAACTGATGGACTGGAGTGCTGTGGATTATTGTGATGTTTGGACTCTCATTCTGACGGCACCCATTCACTTCATGGTTGAGCAAGTGATGCAAAGCAGGAAACATGTCTCCAAATCTAATGAAGAAACAAACGCATCTTGGCTGGCCTGAGGGTGACTACATTTTTAGCGAACGTTACTTTAGGGCAGGGAGCATCAAACTCGGTCCAGGAGGGCCGGTGTCCTGCAGAGTTTTGCTCCAACTTTCCTCAACGCACCTGCCAGGAAGGAGTATTCCTAATAAGACCTTGATTAGCTGCTTCAGGTGTGTTTGATTTGGGTTGGAGCTTAACGCTGCAGTTTGATGACCCCTGCTTTAGGGTGTTAAGCATGATGATGGCATTAGCATGCGCAGGACAATGCAGAACGGCAGCGCAGGAAGCAGCGATGGAAATGTCGGAATGAAACGGGTGCAACTACAAACTACAGCAGCAGGAACTAGCCTGACAGACGAACAGACGACATGACGCTGGACTCACAGCTCTAAAGTCTGTAAATGCTGAGGACGGGTTAACCGCAGACCGTAACCCTGAGGACGAGGAGACGGGTGTCTTTCGAACGGCTGGAGCACCGAACCCTTGAGTATGAAGCCCTGAACTGTTATTCTTCCCTGAAAGTGTCAAAGAAAACAGAGATGACACCCACACACCGACAGAAACAAAGTGCTGCAGAATTCATTCAAAAGCAGCTGAACACTTAACGGTTCCTATCTCGCATGGTCCTACCAACGGTTTATGAACATTTACTCACTAACAAGAGCGGTTACTGCCGTTTAATATTATGCTGATTTATCAGCAGGACAGATCAGAACTAATAAAGACATAATAAGTGCAGTTGCTTTTGTCAAAATTCTGCAGTGACCTGGATTTCAGAGGCTTCTAGATGCAGGATGTGTGGAAGAAAGAAGTGACAGCAATCAAGAAAACTGAAGAAACTAAAAGGTAAAAAAAGTCCACATGAATTCCACATAGTCTAACATGCACAAACCCAAATACTGATTGATCATATTCACTTTTTATGGATTCTATTTGCTGTTGCATGAAATAGGTATATTTAAAATAAATAATATAAAATAATATGAATATTAAAATAAATAAATATTTATAATATATAACAATAAATACTAATAATATATTCAATATCAACATTGAGTGAGCTTAATGCAGTGCATTCTGGGATTGTTTTCTCCACAAAGTGCCCATGCGACCAAATGAGGCATCTTAGAAGTCACTATAATGTTCCTGCCCACCTTTTGGGGCAGACGTTTAATTATGTTAGATGAAACGAGTGCTGACATCTATTAGATTTGATTGAGGATGTGAAAAGGCTCATATTCACCAGCGGCGCACCGACACTGCTGCAAAAGTTTCATTTCTTCAAACTATGAGCTGAATTTACAAACCCTGACAAACTGCTAACCACAACCCACTACAACAAATGAGCTCGATATGAGGTGAATCTTACAAAACCTGTCAAGAACAAGAAGCAGAAATATGCGTGCCATTAAATGCATTAAAATTTAATCATAATTGTACAATAAACGTAAATGCAAAAATTCTAACTGTGACTTGTATGGTATGGTTCTAAAATACCTGTTGTAACACTTTATGTAGATTTTTTAATAAAAAAATATTACGGTAATGATCTAATGATAGTGATTATCAATCAGGAAATATGCATTTAACCTCATTACTATAATAAAATATTTTTATTTTATCTGTAAAATTGTGAAATAAATTTTAATCAAAGAAAGTAAAAAATACCTGTAATTTGATTTGAACAATTACTGTGATGATCTGTGTGCGCGTAGATTGATTTAAAATGCAGCACTTATAAGTTTAATACACTTTACATATTGCATTACACACAGTAAAGGCTGAATTGCTTTTGAACTTTTGAAAACAATGGCTGAAATAACAATTTTTTTTAGAGCTAAAATGTGTCAAGTAGCTTAAATGTGAATGCAAAATCTTACTATATTTATTAACTCAATTTATTTATTAAAATTAAACATTTTGGGATCAAATCTGACCCCTACATACTTTCATGAGATTCACCTGAACAAGTAATGCATTAAAGAATGAGAGTGGCCCACAGGATCCTTCAGTGCACACACGAGAGAAGCCACAAAGGCTCACAGAGATCAGAAACGTACAGCATTTACACCAGAAGTGTGAGAACCTGGCAAAAACATATTTAGCCAGCCGTGGGAACACTGGTGCTCAGTTTAAGGGCGTGAACCACGAACTTTAGAGGAACTCACTTCTCTATATCTCTCTCACCACTACACAGCCTGATGTGCCATGGAGAGGAAGGGCTTTTTTCTGTCTTAACTCAGAGATAGTAGTGAAACTACCAGCCCCACCCATGCCCTTTCTGTGCCTGTTATAGTAATAAACACACCACAAACAACACTAAACAATCCCCTGCAGCACACACAAGAGAGAATTAGTAGTGTAAACACCCGCTGTGAAGGTTACAGGCCGGAAGAGTACTAATGTAAAAGGTGACTTACGAGAGCATCTCTGAACTCACATGTTTATCTGAAGCATACACAGCAAATCTTTTTAGAATTATACATCTATATTAGCGTTTATAAAATGAATTAATGTATGTGGCCCTGTATGAACACAGACAAATTGTACTAATTAATAAAAGAATGAAACATAAGTATATTCACTCACGTTACATGATATATACCATATAGCAGATCTATTTAGAATTAATGGGATTTTTTACAATTCATCCATTTTAAATATACAATGAATTATTGTATTGTATAATTATTTTTAGACAGATTTTTTTTTATGATGTGATGATATAATGATCAAATATGCAATGAAATTTATTTTTTACATATTTTATTCAATAATTTTTATTATACATTTATATACATTTGCATGTAAAACTGTAACTGCATTATATACATTTTTCAAGCTCTTCATGTTGATTTTGAATATGTATAATGACTAATTACTGTATTTACACTGTTGATACATTTTTAAAAATAAGCGTGTGTGCATATATATATATATGTATATATATAATATAATGTAAATGTACTTATATAATGTATTTTAATGTATTGTATTAATTTTCTATACTATTTGGCAAATGCATTTATAATTATAAATCTATATTAGAATTTGTATACAGCACAGGAGTGTTTATATATATATATATATATATATATAAAAAAGCTCTTTATATGACGTTTAATATATAGTCTTATATGTAGTGTTTAAAATTTTAAATGAAAATAGCATAAGATTAAGAAATGCTTTTTTATTGTTAGTTCATGCTGTAGTTAACTAATGTTAATGCATCCTTATCTTCCAGTGTTCTACCCAAAACAAACTCTATATATATCACAGAAGTTATACGACGAATACTTTAATTCCTCGTGTTTGGATGGAAGTGTGAGATAAATGTATAAATGGTCACAGAGGTCTGACCCACCCACCACACAACTAGTCACTGTAAAGGCCGGGTAACCTCTACAGCACCATTAACGCCGCAGGAAACACTGATTCAGCGTCGACCAAAACAGACACTGACAACACACTTTGATGATGTTGTTCTGGATACACTCGTTCTGTACGTGGATGCCGGTCATCACACACACACAGAGTTATGTTGTGTACACATTTGCACGTGTGAAAACACAAACAGACTTTCTCACCAGCAAACCTTGCAAATACACAAACACAGCAACCTCTTCTAGGAAAAACACCCTTATTTACCCTGTTATTAACCAAAAATTACATTTAGTTTTGTCATTTACAACCTGAACTTTTATGACTACAGTATGGTATGCAAACATTACGATTTCTAAATGCACCAAAGCTGCACTCAAAAATACAGTAAAATTGTAAAATATTATGATTTTTTTTTTCTATGTGAATACCAGTGTAATTTATTTCTGTGATCAAGGCTGAATTTTCAGCATCATTACTTCAGAGTCACATGATCCTTTAGAAATCATTCTAATATGGCGTTTTGCTGCTTAAGAAACTTTTCTGATTATTATCAATATTTGTGCTGCTGAATATTATATAATATTATAATATGATATAATATTATATATATTATAAATCATGATATAATTTAGAATGATCATGTACACATTTAAATAGTTCTTTCAAATTGTAATGATATTTCACAATATTACTGTTTTTACTGTGTTTTTCAGCTTTGGTGACCAGAAGAGACTGCATTTTCTCAAAAGCACTGTATATGCTTTCATTTTATGGAAACACAACACAGAAGGAGGAAACGCCAGAATCTTCATTTTTGGGTGAGAAACTACGGAGAAATAAAGCAGCAGCAGCTGAATATCTCATGCCAAGCGACTCTTATCTTCCCCGTCACAGCTGTCCTGTGATGAGCTCACAGAGCACTGATGCGCATGATATCGTTAAAATGGGGAAGTGCTTGCCTTTCCATTATCAGACTCACTCTGCATGATCTGTCATTTTATTGAGCTTGTTTGCGTGTGGAGAAACGTCTGATGTGGGTTGTGAAATGTGGTACAAGTCTGAAGGTGTTCATAATTAAAATTTCAATGATTACTTATAAGAATGCTCTGCTTTCAATATAAATCAGGCTTAACCACACAAAATAATTCATCAGAACTTGAACAGTGGAAGTCTACGGTGCACTACACTAAACAAACAGATTGGAAAGTACTGCCAAGGTATGTGACATTACCATCAGTAATGTTTCCCAGTGTTTTTACTATCACTATATATATATATATATATATATATATATTTCCTAATAATTATAATAATGATACTAATAATTATAATTCTGTAATATTTTTTTTAAATAAAATATTATTAAATATATTAAATATTATTATTAATTATATTTTGTAACCAAAACAACAATTTCAGTAAGTACAATACAATGCAAAAATTTTATGAGAAACTAAAAACTTGCTAAAATGAGTTCAAATTATATATTTATTAAGACATATATTTTAAACACTAATAAAAATGGCAAAAGCAAAAAACTTTAAAATTAAATTAAAACTGAAAAATGTGTTTTTTCCCGTTTTTGGGTATATATCAATTAAATAAAAATTGAAACTAAAACTCTGAAAGTCAAAATTTATTGGCAAAGAAAAAAAAAGAAAGAAAAAACCCAAAACAAAAGTTCCACAACTTAAACTAAAAAGAAAACTAAGAAATTATAAAATAAAAATATATATATATATATTATTGGAGCTGTACAATTGTATAAATCATCCTTTTAGTGTTAAGAAAACTCATATATATTACTAGTTTATAATTAACGCTAAAATAACTAACAATCCATTTGAATTCGGTAAAGAATAACCAGACACTCATCCAATGAGTATTATCAACGCTAAAAAGGATGATTTATACAATTACACGGCTCAAATAACAACTTTGCAGGAAACATAGGAAGCACTTTTACAAACATTTTTGCAGAAGGATGAGCCTGGGCCTGGTTATATCTGGAGAAAATCTCTCGCAGAATACAGATTTCTCTCCAGACATTACAGTTCTTAAATTTGGTTATAGTCGTGAGCATGTAACACAAAAGGCACTTAATGTTATAATAATATTATTATAGCAGATAAACATTTCATTTCACTCTATTTCACCGCTTAATAAGAACGGCAAGATAAACGTTATCATGCATTTTTATACAATTACAAGACACACACACACACACACACACACTCTCTCATGCTTATCAGATGGATGTGATAATTAAAGGAGTAAATCACAAGCACACTCTGAGGTTTCTCACCGTAAGGAGGCGGCGCTGGTCTCTGCGGTCCAGGTTTTTTGGGAGGAGGCAGTGGGTACGTCGGCTTTCGGCTTGGAGCCTCTGAGCTCGAGCTCTGAGAACAACACAAAGCACAACCCTGCATCTACACTCATCAATATTCACACCTACTGTAAGATAACTGCTTACTGTACAGTGCAACATATGTTCTGCACAACTTCTGAGTTACCAAAAGTGGAAGTCGTCATATTTGGGAAAACTTAGATCAGGTTTTCTGTGGGTTTTATGAAGGTAAATGTACGATTTTGTAATACCTTTAGGTCCAGTTTCACAGACAGGGCTTAGCCTAGTCCAGGATTAGGCCATAGTTCAGTTCAGGGATTTAAGTAATTTTATAAACATGCCTTAGAAAAAAGCATTACTGGTGTTCGTCTTAGAACAAAACGAAGGCACTGACATGTTTTAAGATCAGTCAGTGCAAGTTTCTTTTAATTGGAACAGCTCAGATTTATGTTTTAGTCTAGGACTAGGCTTAAGCCTTGTCTGTGAAACCGAGGGTTAGATTTTGAGTAGAGAAAACAATGAACACAATGCTTTAAAGTTTGAAAATACAACTTCTAGTTTTATCCGATCATGTTGTAAAGCGATGTTCTTCATCATTTTGGTCTTGATCTTCCATGCAATGGTCTTAAGGATAAATGTACTTGACAAGTTACTGTATAATCACACAGAATAAGAAGTCCAGTTTTATGTGAACCTGATCAAAATGAAGTGAATTTATAATTATTAAAGAACAAGATATTACATTAAAGAACATTAAAGAACTTTATTCTTTTCAATTTCGCAAAAAAAAAACAAGACTTTGCATCTTAAGTGTAAATGCATGTTGATTTAAGAATGTTTACATATTTGTCCTAGAAAACAAGACAAAAATCAATTAATATTAGTAATAGGAATATATAATATCACTAAGGATGATATTCATTTTTAACAGATCATGCAACAATTTTAGTGCCGTGACTTAATATAGTTAAGAGTTTCTGTTCCGATTTGACTTGTGGAAGGTATCTAGACTTTTTAAGTCTTTTAAGTTAATAAAAGTGACTGGAAACTACAACAAATAGAATGGACACTATGAAACTGAATTATGCCGATTACTGTATGAACAATACATTAATTGAATGTTTTTGCATGCCAGTTGATTTTACAAATATTAAGGTACTTGTGTGTAAAAAATGTTTATTAACCGTTTGAAATAATCTAATTTGAATCCATTTTACTCATTGATTTTATTTTTTATACATGTACCTCTATTCTGATCATTTCATGATTTATTTATTTTTTTTAATTTTAAGAAAAGCACTTTGAGTGATAATTTTGTGTGAAATGTGGTGTAAAAATTATCTTGCTAAAATTGTCTTTCAAATAATTTCATATTTCACGCATCACACCTGAGTGAGGTTGGGGCTTATTGCATTGTGGGATACGGTAATCCATGCGGTGTGCTCTGGTTGTATAACATACATTTTGACAAATGTTGCAGATCATCCAGATATCCATAAATATAAACAGTTTACGCTTATAGTGTTGAGTAGTCTCCACCCAGATGCATGCTGATTTTTGCATTGATCTGGCTGAACTTTTGTAGATTTGCCTTTTGAACTGACCTTTGGCATTTGAGAGAAATCAGCGAAACCACCTTTCCCTCCAAAAGAGTTGCTACCGAATGGGTCTGACGCAGCAAACGGGTCTGTTTATGAAAGAGAGAAAGCACAAGCAAATGATTAGATGGAAACATGTACTATGCTCAAATGCTCACTTCTGTCCATTTGCTGAAGAGCGCAACACGAACACAGGTGCTATTTTAGGAGAGCGGCTTGTATGTGGCCAGTGTTTCTCATTTTCCATGACTTTCAGGCCTGAAAAGCACACGTTTTGTTTTCCATCTGTGACGTATGTTTATGAGTAACTAATAACGGCGTTATGAAAGAGTCATACAGTTAAGCCATTTCTACATTTTTGTGCACTCATCTTATGTCTTAATCCGAGTAATACATTACCAAAAATATTTATAAATACATTTTAGATCATATAAATTTCATTATTTTTAAATCAGCTTTTTCCCATTTTAACCTTAGCTAAGGTTTTAGTAATTTTTGTAATTAGTGTATATTTATTTCAGTTAACATTTCTTTTAAGTAAACTAAACATGTTTTCTTGTAAATATTTTTTTAACTAACAAAAGCCAGCTTTTTAAAATCCGTAAATAACCAATGTACACTAATAATCTAATAATAATAAATGTTTCAAACCTTTGGGTTCATTAAGATTTTTGAATGGTTTTGAAAGAGTCTCTTCTTCATCAAGGCTGCATTTATTAGATCCATAATACAGTAATATTGTTAAAATGAATGATTTCTATATGAATATCAGTTATGATAACATTTATTTCTGTGATAAAATCCGTATTTTTAGCATCATTACTCCAGTCTTCAGTGTCACATGATCCTTCAGAATATTATCAATGTTGAAGACAGAAAGAGAAAGTTTAAAAGAAGAGCATTTATTTGAAACTGTAATATTATAAATCTTTACTGTCACTTTTGATAAGTTTAATGCATCCTTTAGCTTTTGTAAGTAATTGTAGTTTTAGGAAGTGTTTCTTTGGATGTTTCAGATCTCAGTGAGAGTTCTAAAGGTTCACAACAAGAATGACCCGATTATGAACACAGATGAAGTTATGAAGGAGGAAAGAAGACAAGCTACTGTGAGTCAGTGTGTTTGCTGTGAAAAAGCTGAGCTAGTAAAACGCGTGCGAGTTTCCTTCACACATCTGTCTGTGTGAGACCACTAACAGCTCTGAACACACTGTCTAGTGTTCCCGTAAAAAGAGTTATTTCAGGAGCACGTCAGTATGCGTGTTTCCCATAAATTAATCCCGCTTCCTCCGCCAGGACGCGCAGAAAGAGTTTACCTGTTCAGCATGAGCAGGGCAGAAACACAGAGAGAGAAGACAGCTGTGTGGATTCCTGACGCTTTCCGTTACTCTCAGTAACAAAAGCGCTCCCTGTTCTGACGGGACTATTTTCGGAAGGCCTGTAGCTAAATGTGTACGTAAAAGCGCTATAAATAGAATCATGCCACAGGAAATTTTGAGGCAATGCCTCAAAACAAACGCTGACCAAAAATAAAAGTATAAAATATATAGCTGTTCTTGTATGTGTATATACACACACACATATATATGTGTGCTGGGGTATATTTGTAGCAATAGCCAAAAATACATTGTATTGGTCAAGTTTTTTATTTTTTTTTATTAATTATTGTACTGTTAAAATAAACAAATAAATAAAATTAGATACACAGTGGAGGAAATAATTATTTGACCCCTCTATGATTTTGTAAGTTTGTCCAATGACAAAGAAAAGAATAGTCTCAGAACAGTATAATTTTAATGGTAGGTTTATTTTATCAGTGACAGATAGCACAACAAAAGAAAATTAAAAAAATAACTTTAAATAAAAGATAGAAACTTGTTTGCATTTCATTGAGGGTAATAAGTATTTGAACCCTCTAACAAAAAACACTTGATGCTTAGTGGCAAAACCCTTGTTTGCAAGCACAGAGGTCAAACGTTTCTTGTAATTGATGACCAAGTTTGCACACATTTTAGGAGGAATTTTGGTCCACTCCTCTTTGCAGATCATCTATAAATCACTAAGGTTTCAAGGCCGTCTCTGTGCAACTTATCCATAGGTTTTCTATTGGATGAAGGTCCGGAGGCTGACTAGGCCACTCCATGACCTTCATGTGCTTCTTCTTGAGCCACTCCTTCGTTGGTTTTGCTGTATGTTTTGGGTCATTGTCGTGCTGGAACACCCATTCACGACCCATTTTCAGTTTCCTGGCAGAGAGAAGGTGGTTGTCGCTCAGGATTTTACGATACATGGCTCCGTCCATTTTCCCGTTGATGCGGTGAGGTTGTCCTGTGCCCTTAGCAGAAAAACACCCTCAAAGCAAAATGTTTCCACCTCCATACTTGATTTTGGGGGTCATAGGCAGCATTTTTCTTGCTCCAAACAAAAGAGCTAAATTTTGGTCTCATCTGAGTACAGCACCTTCTCCCAGTCACTCTCTGAATCATTCAGGTGTTCACTGGCAAACTTCAAGCGGGCCTGCACATGTGCCTTCTTGAGCAGGGGGACCTTGCGAGCTCTGCAGGATTTTAATCCCTTGCGGTGTAATGCGTTTCCAATGGTTTTCTTGGTGACTGTGGTCCCAGCGGCTTTGAGGTCATTAACTAACTCCTCCCATGTAGTTCTAGGATGATTTCTGACCTTTCTCAGAAACATCGACACCCCACGAGGTGAGATCTTGCGTGGAGCCCCAGAGCGAGGTCGATTGATGGTACAATTTTTCGAAAGCGGAAGAAGCACAAAATGACCAACAGTTGTCACCTTCCCTCCCAGCTTCTTGCTAATGGTCTTGTAGCCTGTTCCAGCCTTGTGCAGGTCTACAATTTCTCTCAATGTCTCTTACATCCTTGGACAGCTCTTTGGTCTTTCCCATGTTGGAGAGTTTGAAGTCTGCTTGATTGATTGATTCTGTGGACAGGTGTCTTTTATACAGGT
>JAUMHI010000034.1:18974295-18985663 GCA_032359435.1 Enteromius unitaeniatus
AGCTGTAAGGTCTTATATAGACAGGTGTGTGGCTTTCCTAATCAAGTCCAATCAGTATAATCAAACACAGCTGGACTGGTGTAGAACCATCTCAACGATGATCAGAAAAATGGACAGCACTTGAGTTAAATATGTGTCACAGCAAAGGGTCTGAATACTTAGGAACATGTGATATTTTAGTTTTTCTTTTTTAATAAATCGGCAAAAATGTCAACAATTCTGTGTTTTTCTGTCAATATGGGGTTCTGTGTGTACATTACCGAGGAAAAAATTAACTTAAATGATTTATCAAATGGCTGCAAAATAACTAGACTAAAATAAGAGTGAAAAATTTAAGGGGGTCTGTATCCACTGTTTATATACACTCTCACACACACACACACACACACATTATATATATATATATATATATATATATATATATATATATTTAAAATATATTTTTTTAATATAAAGTATAGCTTAAAGTCTATTAACATATTTACTGACAGATAACTCGAGATTTACTGATATAAAAATTTTAATTACATTTTACTAGGCACACTACTTGTTCACAATTCACTTGTTATTGTATTAAGTCTAAAGTGCGTTTTAATGTCACTTTTGTTGAGGATTGTATGATCTTTGAATAATATCAGACTTTAAATGCTAAATATTTAAATTGTGGGAAAAAAAGTGAGAATTAAAGAATTAAAAAAATCTTTAATTGTACTTCTGACTAATTCTGCACAATTAAAGCGCATTGTGTACAAAATTAGTTGGAATAGAATACTGTATAAAAATATAATATAAAAAAATATACATAAAAATACTTAAAAAGTGTATATTTTACACTTTATTATTCCGGTTACACTTTATTATAAACCGTATTACTGTGTCCAATAACCAAAGAGAGGATTTATGTGCGACTGAAGACTTCGGTTAAAAGCTACATCATGACACTGTACGATTAGAATTATTCCACGGTCTTCATTAACGTCACGACTGAAGAGTTACTGCAGTGTTTGTGTAAAAGCTGGTTCTCTATTTTTGATCTACTCTCTGAATCCTGCATCACTCTGGTACTAAGAAGACCAACTAGCTTCCTCTAACACACCAAGAGACGAATAGATAAGGACAACAACAAACAAAAAGACGTGGCGCAACATCACTTATTATATTTTATATCTTGCAGTTTCTAATGATTACACGCTACTGGTCAAAAGTTTTTGAAAGTCTTTTCTGCTCACCAAGGCTTTATTTATTCGATTGTGGCATATTATTACAGTTTTTGAAGTTTTACAATTTTATTCATTCCTGTGAGCAAAGCTGAATTTTCAGCATTGTTACGGTCATCAAAGTCACATGATCCTATATGGCCAACTTGCCATATATTCACACAGAAAACAGCTATTTGAAACTGTAATAATATTTCACAGTTTTGCTGTATTTTTTTTTTTACTGACAGAATGCAGGCCGTACCTGAGTCTTTAGGTTTGGGGCTCATGGATGTCTGGCCGATTCTTCTGCTGAAGGCACTGGCCTGTGAAAGAGAGAAACCAAATTGCATCATGGGAATGACAGAGCACTAACCGTACATTATGACCTGTTTCTCACAAAACATTACCCAAAATATCAGCTCATTTGCTGCCACATGCAAGCCCTCCAGAAGTAGAATTTACTTGTGTTTAACTTGTGTTAAAAAAAAAAACTGATCTGAAAATTTACTTTTTTTTTATCCTGAGACAGATTTCAAGATATTCAGTACTTAAACATAAAAATCACATTTTTGAAACTACAATAACTAAAAAAAACAATATTACAAAATAATCATTTCCATCCATTTCAATATGTACTGTGAGAGAATGACTGAGTGGGAATGACAGGAGCATTAAAATACGCTGGCATTTTCATAACCTGAAGTAAAATTGGACCCCGCTCTGATTTTCCACTGATGGAACTCATTTAAAAGCAATCATTTGTCCTGGTAGATTTGTATAAATGTGCAAAAAACATGTTCTTTCTGGTACAACATGGCCTCATATTTTACCTTGAGCTGACTCGAGGAACTTTCACCAAAGGGATCAGAGTTAGCGAACGGGTCTTTGAACGGGTCGTTCTGCTGGAACGGATCTCCTCCAAACGGATCAGCTAGAGAGCAATGATTCAAAAACACCCTTTAATCATTCCCCAAAAACATTTCATCTGTGCCTCTTTCTTACATTCAGCCTTAACAAGAGAAGATATGCATAAATGCCTGTCATTACATTTGGATAAAATATCAATGAAAGTTTATTTGCAAACAACCAAGCAATTTTTTTCTGCCACTAAAATAAAAAAACAAATATATTTGTAACTTTTTATCCAACAATTCCGTTTTTTTTTACTTGTTATTCTTGACTGATTTCTTTTCTAGGAATTTTTTTTTGTGTTTGTTTTAAAAAATAAGCAGAATTGCAAAATATCACCTCTGATATAAATATAAATAATAAATTCTAACCTAAAATAAAACATAGCGTCTGTCAAACATGTCGTGTATTATCCTTCTCTCACAGTTTCAAGAAGATATTTCCTCAAATTCAGATATTTTTGTCTGAATTCTGTTTATATCACACAATTTAGTTTTTCATTTGCACCCGTAAAATAAATATAAAGGGTATTTGCAACATTTCCTCTCAATTTTTTTGTTTGTTTTTACAATTGTGAGTTTATATCTCGCAATTCTGACTTCATATCAGACAACCTTGACTTTTTACCCAGAAAAATAATAAAGTTAAATAATAAAATGAATTACATTAAATAATTGAATAAAATATAGTTGTATTAATTTAATTAAATTTTTGTAATCAGAAAGTATGTATAATTAAATGCAATCATGAAACGTACATAATTAAACAACAGTTTATTAAAAAAATTAATAATGTAAAAAAAAATGGTTTAATTTTTATCTTAAAGTAAAGTATGTTTTATTTTGACCTAATTCTGCGATAAATTTTTTTCTGGATTCCATTTTTAAGGTTTAATGGAATTAACATTAACATCTTGTAATTTTGACTTTTTTCCCCTGATAATTGTGAATTTTTTAATGCTATCGCTTATTTTTGCTACTTTTCAAATGCCTTTTATACCGTATGCTTAGATTTTGCCCTCGTCCCAGATGCAGACATTCAATGATAAATCTAAAACAGTCATAGAAATATGAATTACGTTTTTAAAACTACAATACTTCAAAGAAAAATAGCTACTGTAAATAATGATTTCTATCCATTTCAATATGCATTTTGTGAGAATGACTGAATTAAGGGTTTAAATTTTTCTGGACTCTATTTTTAATGTTTCGTTTGATTTTAACAATCAAAACTTATGCTTAATTAATTGAATAGTCTTGTAATTTTGACTTTCTTTCTGATAATTGTGAGATGTCAACTCTTTCCATCCTGCATTTTTGTATGCAATATCCCATCGTTTGCATGACAACAGGAGGACGGAGACAGCTATTGAGTGTGAGCTGTAGTATGAAAGCAGACGAAAGCCCACCTTTATTGAAGGGGTCACTCTTGAAGGGGTCTTCGCTCTGGAAGGGGTCTGCGTTCAGGCCTTGAGAGGCGCTACTGTTAAACATGGCCATCCTGGACTTAACCAGCGAGTCCTCCTGAAACACACACAGCATTCAGCTCCTGTTTGCTCTGCTGCTCTGACCGCGGGGAAAATATTATCATTGTAATGAGTATGAAGAGGGCATCGTTGAGCTCCACAGGCCGTCTTCATTTCCTGCACGGAGTCTTCTGACGTCAGACGTCACAGAAAGAGTGTGTGTGTGCCAGTGTGTGGCCTAATTACATGAACAATAACAAGACTAAAGGCACTCTGACGGACGTGTGTGTGTGTGTGGTTTCTCTTTAACCTTTCGATGGAAGGTCACGCTGAAGTTAATTTAAATGAGAACAAACATGTGGACTGAAACATAAAACATTCAAACCATATTTCCTTCATAATTTAAGGATTATTCCAAAAGTAAAGTTGATTTCTAAAGTTAAAATATCTACCCCTTGTTTGAACTAAGGCACCTAGTAGAAACAAACAGTAAATACACAGATAACCAGAGTTTCCTAAACTTTTTGACTATGACTTTTCCATTATTCATTATTGCTGAATAAAAGTAAGAACTAAAAGAGACTTTTAGCTAATCAAACATTTATAGTTTCCATTATTACATTTATATTTTTTATTTATGTTATTGTAGGACTGGAAATCCTAATGTAAAAATGATTTCCATTGGAAAGACTGTATAACAGTAAAGTGTCACAGATTATTACACAGAACTGAGTCATTATTTCACTCCGTTGAATCATTTTGTCCAAAATGGCATAAAATCGTATTCAATTTTATTATTGTTAAAAAATAAAAAAAGAATTGCTAAAAATAATAATAATAACTTGCTATAAATATTAAAATGAAAAGTGCAGCTGAAATGAAATAAAATATATATTTTTTATAACTTATATAAGATATAAGTTAAAATACTAAAATTAATAAAACTGAAATAAAAACAAAGTTACTAAATAAAAATAAAAGATGAAAATACTAAATAAATACTATTTAAATAATGATGACATAACACTGGTAAAAGGACATTAATAAAACAAGCACTAAACAAGTATTGCTAGATGTGTTCAAATGTAACACCAAATGTTGTCAAATTTAAACTTTTTTTTTTTTTTTTTATGAAAACATTTCATTTAAATTTACAACAAAAAGCTTCGTCATCACAATTTCAAAGATTTTTGCCTTTTGTTGTTTTTCCCCTGTATATTTAGTCATCAGTATTCATTAATTTAGTGTAAAATGGCACATCGCTTTATTAGTTCAAACTAAAACTAATTTTAATTATCTAAATCGAACTGAAGTACAAAATTACCTAAAACTGAAATAGTAAATAAATATATAAACATAAATATGTTAGAACTAATAAAAAATGGCAAAACTTGAAGAATGTTTTAAACATGAAGTAATTATTAAAAATGAGAATTGCTACAACAGAAGAAAGCTGAGAAAAACAAAAACCAATCTAAAAACTCCTGGTATTGCTACGATCATGGGGAAACCATGGTCTTCAAACTCATTTCACGCACAGCTAAATATGTCAATCTGCTTACTATGTGTCCCTAATTTGTCCAGCCAGTATAAGCTGAAACAACCTGCAAAATCTTATGATGATTGATGATACATTTTTGAAACAATTTTGCCAGGCAACTGATGCCGACATTAACCAAAGTACTGCTCAAAAAGTTGCCTTTAGGCTCAACATGCACATACACTTTTTGTCTCTGAAAATCAGGTTTACTTCAGCCGAAGGGTGCTGTGATTCCTGACCTTAGCTTCTGTGCTGGAGCTCTCCTCGGAGATGAGCTGGTCCAGCTGGGTCAGGCTGACCGTGCTGTCGTTCAGAGCTTTACTGTAGCGCTCGATGGTCTTATTGAGATCCCGCTGAACTTCCTGTATCTCGCTGAGCTCACTGCGCGTCTGAAGGAACACCACACAGTCACTAAACGTTACAGCAAGGTAGAAGGTAGAAGTAATTGATAAATCAAAGCTATCTGGACACTGCTGTTGCAAAGAATTGACTGGTTGATTTTTACAGCATGTACTGAAAGGAGATATCACAGTTTCTTTATTAGTATTTTTTTCCTAATGAAATTATTTTGAAAACGGCAAAAATGTGTTGCGATGCTATGCTAAAAACAATTCTCAATAATCAGCACTCTCAATTTAAATTCTATTCATAAAAAAAACATAATAAAAAAAGATTCAGGATGTAAGTGTCAAAATCTTTTTAAAAACATTTCCTGGAATTTTGTCGTTTGGTATTTAAATATTAATGCACAAGTACCACTCTGAAAGGTCCATTGAAATGCTGGTATGAAATATGATTATATAATTCTAAACACTTAATGGCAAGAACAAAGATTAACAAAAATATATTTGAAATTTCAGATTAATACAAGGCAAACATTTAAGTTTATTTACATAATAAAATGTGCAGTTTTAGTATCACTGAAATATCAACTTTTTCTATTATATATTTTAATTTAGTTGTTTAGTTGTTTAATCATAGCTTCTATATGTCATTTATTCAGTATATGTTTTAGTTATTTCAGCACATTACGAAAACATAGAAAAACCGAAATATTGTCTTGTCTTATACAGACAGACAGACAGATAATGATGGTTCTTTGATGTGTAAATGTTGAATGGCCTGAAGGGCCCCGACAGTGTGTGTGGGGGACATGTAAGAGTGTGTGACCTGGTCCATCTCGTTCTGCGATGTCTTCAGCAGTTTCAGGATGCTGTCCAGCTTGGCTTTCCCCGCGCGCAGACTCTCCTCCAAACGCTGCTCCTCTTGTTCCAGACAGTACAGGTCCGTCTTCGTTCTGCTCATCTCCTTCTCCTGCATCTGTACGTCTGACTCTTGAGACAGGATCTGTGTCTGCAGCGAAGTGATCTACACACACAATATCAAACGCTGTGAAGAGTTCAGTCACGAGAATCAACATGCTTGGTTTTCAAATCCTTCAAACCATATTTCCCTCATCGCTTAAGTATTAGTCAAATACAACTTGCACTGGAGATCCAAACTGTTATCTAATAGTTATAGACTATCAGTGTTTACCCTTTGTTTTTACTAATGCAGCTAATAAAGGACTTCAAATGCATCTGTAAACACAAGCGGGAAACATGTTTACAGTAAATACGCTGATAGCCAGGGTTTTCACAACTTTTCTGGTCATTATAATGAAAAATCACTTACCAGAGCACATTTACAAAGCCAGTTACATTTGTATAGTTTCCATGATTACACTTTCATGTTTTTTTTTCAAAGCCTAGAAATTGTTCAAGGTTTTTAACACGGGGAGGCCTGTATAATGGAGTTAGCGTTAGTTTAGTCACGCTTTTCAATTTAAACTAAATCATTTCAGCAGGAGGTGAAACAAAACTAAACCCTTTAGATGAAATCTTGCCTTGGCAGCTTACTGAAACGAAGTTGAAATTCATTATTAAAACTGAAAAAAATCTTAAATAGATATATATTCAACTGAGAAATATTGTCTTGCCAATTAA
Organism: Enteromius unitaeniatus; assembly: GCA_032359435.1. Classification (NCBI taxonomy): domain Eukaryota; kingdom Metazoa; phylum Chordata; class Actinopteri; order Cypriniformes; family Cyprinidae; genus Enteromius; species Enteromius unitaeniatus. The sequence goes on from JAUMHI010000034.1 coordinate 18,981,394, forward strand.
CTGAATTAAAAGAAGCTTAAGTTGAATTACAAAAATTATTAAAACTGAATATAATAAAAATGGCTGAAGCAGAAAAAATTACTAAAACAAAATTGAAAACTAAAAAATACCTATAGCTTGAAGATAAAACACTGGTTAATTAATAAATGACTAAAATTCATCTAATTGTGATAGACATGCTAAAAGCTTTTATTCATTCATTTAAACAGCTGAAATCCTTTCTGTCGTCTGTGCGAGCTCAAATCCAGCGCGTGTCTCACTTTAGTGTTCTCCTCCTGCCACTTGTTCTTGGTTTCGTCCAGTGTGCTCTCCAGCTTGGCTCTCTGCTGCTCCATCTCTCGAAGTCGCTCCTGAGCGTCCCGTTTCTGGTGCTCCAAATCCTGAAGGCCCACGTTTTCACGCTCCATGTCTCTCTGCACCTCCTGCAAACCATCAGTGAAATTCAGACTTTCAAAACACTTTTACAGCATCCTTTTTACTGTAAATGTGTGGAAAAGAGCATTTCATGTTGTGCCCTTCGTGCTTCATCCTCTCTTTCTTCTAACATCATAAGCTGAAATCGGAGTTTCATTTCCATGTATCTGTAATACAAAGCCTCACCTGCACATCCCTATTCCTTTGTCGCAGGGCTTCCTCTTTCTGCCTGAGTTCTGTCTCCAATATGCGTTTTTCACTATGCACAAAAAAAATCAGAAAAAACATTCAAAAAGAGCTAAATAAGCAGCCAGAGAAGTGGCAGATGTGTAGCGTATAATTCTCCATGCATGAACTCTCTGACCTCTGCAGCTGGGAGATTTCCTGGTTGATGTCATCGAGATCCTTGATTCCCGTCAGCTCAACCAACCCAACAGAACTGCTGCTGTCCTGGAAAAATCATGTTATGTAAGAGACAGTCATGCTCTGTCATCTACAGTATGCGTGTAATTATGCAGTACACAGAGATGAGCACTAGGTGGCTTTATTGCAAAGTATCTTCAAGCAAAACTGAAATAAAACTGAATAAAAGTCAAGCAAAAAGACACTTGATCCACATTTTTATTTAGAATTTCACAGATTTTTTTGCACAAACTGTACATGAACAAATCATTTTGAGCACAATTATTTCAGTATTTTATAATAGTTTCTTTTATTCATATTCTGATTTGGATCATTTTAAATGTAGCTAAATGTTTAGTCATTGTGTTGCGTTGTTGTCTTTTTTTTATCATTATATAATATTTCCAGTTAATAATAATTTGGTGCTGGAATTAAACAAAAATCTACTTTCTCATTGACTGAACATAAAGACACAAACTTCAGGCAACATGAAATCAAGAATATTGGCATTCTTACATTATAATTGCAAATTGTTTATTAATAATTATTTCATCATCCTCAAATATGGACAACGCTTTTTTGCATGAGTACGTTTATCCTGAGAATTACTGTCAAACATAACATGCCAGAAACACAATAATTACAGCAATAACCAATATCCAATATCCAATGCTAGACTACTCAGCATTTGCTTATTTAAATACAGAGACAGAAAATATTTGATTATATATGGTTACAGCAGCATCAGCTCCCAGTAATACATCACAGATGTGTCAAACTCACTTACCCTGCTCAGACTGGTCAGCGGGGTCAGCTCAGATGTGACTGATGCTGTGAATCCAGAGACAATCTGGAGAAGAAAAACAGGAGAATGACATATCAGACATGTTTGTGTGTGTTTCATTCAGATGCATATGACCTCGGTAACACTTTTTACACAGTGCCCTGTCTTTGTTCCACATTACAAGGATTTATTATAGCAATACCAGTAAATTAAGCATACTTATACAACGGGGCCTTTGAATGCTTGAATTTGGGTGTCTAATTATTTTCAGGGAAACATTACATGTCCAAAACTTCAATACATGTATTATTTTTCTAATAATTCCAGGGCCTGAAGTCAATTAACCCTAAACCAAACTCTAATCCTAACCATATATACCAAGTACATGCCCCACTTTATACTACGATGTACTTACATTTAAATGAATCAATTTATACAATGCACTAATTGTGTACATATGTGTTTTTTGAATCCATTCAGCTGATCTCTGGTTCTGGTGGAAGCACTTTTAGCACAGCATAGCATATCATTCAATCCGATTAGACCATTAGAGTTTCAATATTTTTCCTATTTAAAAACCTATTTTCAGGTGCTGTGTAATATCCTCGCGCCTGCTATAGCCAAGTTCCTGAATGATTGTAGCAGAACGAGAGTACAGCTCCTAGCCATATCGGCCTAGAAAATCACAACTTTGTCGAGATGCTAACGGTCTAATCAGATACAATGATCTATGCTAAGCTATGGCTGAAAGTGCTGCTGCCAGACCCGGAGATTGGGTGAACTCCAGGGTGATCTTGCTTCTCACCGGAGTGCTGCCGGCTCCTCTCTCTGATGGCGGTATCATCTCAGGGGTCAGGCTCTGAGGAGGATCCACGCCTTTCACTTTCTCCTCAATTAGGTGCATCGCCAGACAGAACTGCTCTTTGGTGAGTTTGCCCGTACGCTGAGTGTCCGCCAGCGACCTGCAGACCAAAACAACAGAAAACCTTCTGAACCAAAGTATGAAAGGAGGATCATGTGTGACACATCACATTCGATTACACTTATTGAAAACACAAAAGTAATTTTTAAAAGGCTGTGGATGATTATGAATGAGATTTGACAGTTCAACCCAAATGTGATGAACGGTCTCACCATATGTGTGCCAGCACACTCTGAGGCAGCCGAGAGTTCATGAAGATATCCTTCACTTCACCTCCTCCAACCATTCCATCAAAATCAGAGTCTGCCAGCTCAAAGATCTCCTCGTACTGCTCTCTGTCCTCTGCCGGCACCACCCAGTGATCAGAGGATGCCTGCTAAGAAAAACACAGGGGACGTTTGGAATAGCACAGGACTGTATCATTTTTTTGTGTGAATTTTCTATATGCTTCAGCCAGATTTGCAGAGGAAACTGTCTGAGATACTATATGACATAAGGCAGTGGCTCTAGGGTGTGTTTAGGTCATGCTGGAAAGATCATATTTATGCACATGAATGCAAGTAAGACAATGAGTCGGGGACAGGTCAGCGAGAAAACAAGTTACAGTAGATGCATCAACTGTGTTAATAATCTCGTTAAAATGAATGAAACTTTGTTTTTTTACAATTAAATTAAATCTACGTTGCATGTATTGTACAAATTCAACAGAATATTTAACAATTCAGTTTACAGCACATTCATTAAATAAAAAACAGATGCAAATTATGCATTAATTTATAGAAGTAGAGTTTAAAAATATTTTAAATTAGATTTTATAAAAGTAGACACTTTTAGATGCAATTTATCTACATTTTTTTGTATTTTTATTATTATTTATTGCTGTTTTTTAATCATTTTTATTTTAGTTTCAGTTGAGTTTTTGTTTATTATTTTATTTCCAGTTAAACTAAACTACCACTAGAAAAGTTTTTGATCTTCTTCTGAATTTTCTCTGATTCCTCTGGTTGCTTGTTATGCGTGTATGCAGTACACTAATATTTCTTTCAGAATATCTTGGGTTCTGTACAGGTTTAGTCATTGAGTAACTATTAATGTTACTTCAGTTGTTTAAGGTTTTGAAACCGTGCAGAAGATTGTGCACAAACAAACTTTCCCATTTAAAATATGTGTCTTATTTGTAGTCAGAGCTCCAGGAGCTGATGAGAATGTGGCTGGACTGGTATTATGAGGGTTAGATCGAGATGGGCAGGTTTACATGCAGCACGACGGCTCTGGTAAATAAAAAATGTGTGTATTCACACCTGTGTGTGTATTTGAGGCTGTGGTGGTGTAGGGGTGGAGCGCTTGAACGAGCTCGACGGAGACAGATTGCTGCTGCTACCCAGAGGACTCTTGGAGAGCGCCGCCGTGGGCCTCAGGTTCTCCTTCAGGAGGAACGGACTAGAGGGAAGAACAGGAACGGATCCCGGTAGAGCGCCTGCGATCTTCTTGCGTTTGGATGGAGGAATGAGAGACGTGGGGAGGGAGGATGGCACAGGCTCCTTCTCTCTGGCTGCATAAACCAGGTGCATCGCCTGCAAACAGCAAATGATGTGACTGCCTTTCCTACAGTTGAAAAACAACACATTTATCTGTCTAATTTAGCAACTGGCCTGTTTCCTTTATTCTATTTTAATATATATATATATATATATATATATATATATTGTGACGGCCGCCGATCAGCGTCGCCCTGGAAACCAACGAGC
>JAUMHI010000034.1:18991540-19003724 GCA_032359435.1 Enteromius unitaeniatus
GAGCAAAGGGTCTGAATACTTAGGACCATGTCATATTTCAGTTTTTCTTTTTTAATAAATCTGCAAAAATGTCAACACTTTTTTTTTTCTGTCAATATGGGGTGTGTGTACATTATTGAGGAAAAATGATTTTAGCAAATGGCTGCAATATTACAAAGAGTGAAAAATTTAAGGGGGTCTGAATATTTTCTGTACCCACTGTACAAACTTATTTACTAAACCCCAAAAGAATGATTTACACAACATATTCACTAATTCTACAGATAAATATGATTAAGAAACATTCTAAAGAAATTATGAATTCTTAAAAATGAATGGGAAATGTGTGACGTGTAAGCATGCACTTGCTCAGAGATCTTCATCTATTCTTAGTGTAAATAACCAACTTGAATTATATCAGTATAAACGCATACCAAAAGAACATTCTGAGCATGAAGTGTTCAATCTCACAAAACATCACAACTGCATGTACAATAAAGTTATTTATTAAAACTTTGGCATTAATTACAACTCTGAACATGTAAAAAGGTGGTTTTATGTCACTAAACAGGATTTTCAGTACCAATCCAATTTAAACATTTGGGACTTAGTTCACAGTGTGTAGACAGCTAGTTTATTTTAACGAAGCTTTCAAATCTTTGCAAATATTACCACATCCCTTACTGTAGCAATTTATTTTCAAGTAAAAAATGATTTTATTTATTTAAAAAAAACATCAGCTACTAAATGAACAGCACAAATGTTATTCCTCTGATAATCTGAAAGATAAAACTAACTCAAACTGTAAGACTTTTAATAAATAGAGCAGGAAAAAACAATTTTACTGAATATCTTTGTTTAGGAGATTGAGAATAACCAGAACAAAACTAAATCATCAGTGCCAAAGGAACATTATGCAATTGTAAATTTCTTTTGCACTACAGTACAAACACTCACGGCTCCACGTTGATGAAATAAAAGCAGAATAAATGTGTAAATCGCTGCAAAAATTCACACTAAAAACAATTTTGTTCTGCTCATGTTTCAGAAACGAGGACTACAGTTTGAAACCCAGCCTGTGATCGGATTCATCTCTCATTGATAACAATAGGGCAAAAATCATCATCATCTAATATTCCATTTCATTGCACTCAGTGCTTATAACGTTTCTGCAATGTGGAGAAAACCTACGCAAACTGTGAACTGTGTAATATCCCATTCCATACTATTTATGGAAGTCTGTTTCCACTATGAAAAAAAAAATAAAAATGGAATTGTGACTTCATGTCACATTTCAGACTGAGATAGAACATTAGAATAGAACTTAGAAATTAATTCTGAGGCTTTTTGTTTATGCTATAGAATTAAAAAAAAAGTAAAATGTAAATACGTTTTTTTTTTTAAGAATTGAGTTTATATCTGACAATTTTTTTATTTTTATTTAAAATTCTGAGAATAATTTTCACAATTTAATTTTTTCCCCTCAGCTTGAATCTCATAATTTTAAGTTTATACCTTTAATTCCACACAACTTTCTTCCTCAGTCTCACAAGTTTATATCCTGCCATTTTGAATTTAAAGCTCACAATTCAGACTTTTTTCCTCAGTACGAGTTTATATCTTGCAGTCCTTACTTTTTTCTCAGAATCGCGAGAAAAAAGTCCAAATTGTGAGATAAATTCTGTTTTTTATTTTTGTATGCCGTGGTGAAAACAGATTTTCATAATTATAACTCAAGTAAACTTCATAAATTTCATCTAGTTCCTTCAAGCTACCTGAACATAACTGACACCAACAGCATGAACTAATATGGGCATTGATTTTAGCAAACAAGAAAGGCACACCGTAGAAAGATATCAAACATTTCAGACCCTGGTACTGTACAGAAAACTCTTCAATAACAATAAACTGGCTCGTTAAAGGTCAATGGTCGCAAATTAAACGTATGGGTGGAGAACTTCCATTCGCCCGCTCGCCCCTGTATGACATCATTACGACATCGTCGCCATTTCTAAGGGTGTCGCGTTTAGAATGAATGCACTGCAGACGTTTCCCTGGCAACCACGGAATGTGGACGTCATCTACTTCCTGCGTTACAGTTCCTCTTTAGGAAGCGGATCGTCTTCTTCCTCCTCTGGAGGCTCTTCTGTCTCATCTTCCTCTTCCTCCTCTCCTTCCTCCTCCTCCTCCTCATTATCATCAGCTTCTGTGCTCTGCTCCTTGTTCTTCTCTTCATCCTCTTTGCGTTTCTTCTCATCCTGTTCCTCCTTCATTTTCTTCTCGGGACCCTGTGACAACACAGACGGTTTAAAATGTATCTTTACTGCTGACTGAATCATTCAGTGCTAAAAATCTTCCAGTGTAATTTTGTGTACCTTTGTAGCGCCCCACGTTTCATTTCCAAAATCTTCGGCTTCCTTCACGTCATCTGTGATCAGGAAGTTGTCAAAAATAGTGCCGGATTTTACCTGGAGTGACAAAACAGAAACACATGAATTTAACAGAGGGAGAAAAGCGCCTCTTAGTGGTTTAAAGTGCAAAAATGAGTCAAGTGTGAAGAGAAATGTCACAAACTCCTTGACTCATTGGCATGCACTGACAAACATTCATATTAGCAGTTCTAAAACAGATTTCCTCTTTCGAAACTCACTATTGTGTTTGCCACCACGTACCAGGGTTATTATAATTAAAATACTAAAATAAGAACCATAAAAAAATAGTTTCTTGAAATAAAATAGACAATAAATGTATTCATACGACACTAAACTAAAATTGTATTGCAAAAATAAAAAAACATCAATAAATGTTCACTTTTATTTTATTTAAAGTTTCAGTATTTTGGAGGAACCATCATTTCAATCAAATCATTGCAGAAAAATAGACTGATGTTTAAAGCAAGAATTAAAATGAGCTGGCCTAATAAAAACGCACAACACTGTGCATATACTGTAAATATTTAGTAAATATTTTAGCAACAACTTGCCCTAAAAAAGTAAATTCAATGAATACTTTTTACTTCTATGAAAGGATATTTTATGGCAAGGCTAAGGCGCTTTACCTGCCAGAGATCCAGCCCAATGACTCCAATGTTGTCGAATTTGTAGATCTCGGCATCAGCAGTGTATTCAGGGTTGTCGATTTCAGGATGCACCCAGACACCCTTGTAGTTGGGGTTGTCGATCTGTTTGGGTTTCCACTCACCCTGCAGCACAACAACAATAAATGCAGTTCAGAGACCTGGGAACGCTGTGGAAGCATCTTGTTGAAGCATCTTCAAGTCTGTACCTTGTACTCTGGGTTTGGGATCATGGCAGGTTCCCACTCTCCGTCCATATCTTCATCCCAGTCGTCAGGCTTCTTGGCATCAGGATCGGGAATGTTCTCAGGCTTATCCCAGTCCTGGAAGCATCACACAGTCGATGTTAAAAGCCAAAACTGACCCAGCTGTGCCTCGCAGGTGATACGAGACGGAATCTAACCTCAGGTTTGGTGTCCGTCTCGTCGTCGATCTTGGGGCGGTCGTCCCAGTCCTCAGGTTTCTTGGCTTCGGGGTCCTTGATCTTCTTCGGGGGCAGGAAGTCCCAGTCCTCCTCCAGAGAGCCAGACTCCACCTTCTCGTTGTCGATCTTGACCTCGTATGTCTGATCCGGATTCAGGACCAGTGTGTACAAGTGAGTCAGTTCATCATCCTGGAGAGAAAGAGAGTTTGCTTTCTTTTTCTTTTTCCCATTCTTGTTTTTTATCAAGTGTTTTACACATTAAAGTTCATTTCAAAGCACTTATAAAGGAGAACATGTAGCTCAATGTTAATTCAATTCAGTATGATAACAGTTTGTAAAATTAGTGGTATCCAGTAATTATATTAATCTTACAATGTCAGTGAATTAAATTGATAATAATACTGAATATTAGTTGGCTGTATTTATTTATACCAGAAGCTCACCTTGCATTTGATATCTTTCTTGATGAGGTGGTTCTTGCCCTTGTAGTTGAAGATGACGTGAACTTTCTTGGTGCTGTAGCCGCAGATATCAGGTCCTGTCGAGAGGATTCAAACACGGAAACATAACTAAGAGACTCATCTCCTATAATAAATCCAGACGTTAGGGTGGACGTACCGAACATGACGTAATACTGGGAGTCTCCGTGCATGTCAGCCTGGTTGAGATCAGCCGGAAAGACTTTCACGTATCCGCCTCCGCAGTCGATCTTCTGCTCGTGTTTGACGGTGAACTGGATCACCACAGGTTTGCCCTCGTTGCTGAAGGGCTCGAAGCGGGCAGAGGTGGCGTAGAAACGGGCGTCCTGGCTGCTCTGCAGACCTGTCGGTGAAGAAAAACAAGAAAACTCATCTTTGCTGCTTTGCTGAAACAAAGGTCATGTTTGTAGGGGTGTAAAAGCCTACCCTTGTCTTTCTCAGCATCTCCGTAGAAGTTTCCGGCGGTTAGTTTGAACTGGCCGTAATCAGATTTGTGCTCAGAGTTCACCCATCGACTCTTCCAGGCATCTGCGGATTCACATAATAAAGTTAAACGCAGAGAAATAAGGCTAAAACTAAATCAGGGAACGCAGCTGCGAACAAGGATGAGATGAAAACAGGACTAGTATCCTAAAAAGCAGCTTTCCATTTAAAAATAGGTTGATTTTAATTGCATTTTTTTATTGACGTTTATAAAAAGTATTGACAATTTTATGAAAAAGTTATATATACAAAATACACATTTTAATATTACAAACTATATTAAAATGAGGTGCTAAATAATGAATAAGAATTTTTTGATTGAAAAAGAAAAACTAAATAAATGTTTACATGTCAATGTCATCATCAGATAACTTACTAACCCAAATTTGTTAACCTACAAGCAATTATATAGCTCTTTCTCTACGAACTTGAAGAGGAAATGAGACGAGTTTATGAGGGATGCAGGTTCAATCACATTCCACACAAGTTCATATTTAAGGAAGTTTGAGGAATAACTTCCTGTTCTTGCAAGCCCTTATGATAGACACGTGCAGTTTGCATGTGCTAATTAAGTTTTGCTTTCATTTGCATTATTAAAACATATCTCTCTCTCTGTATATATTAAAACAGACCAAAAAAATGTTCTAATACATCCATCTAAACAAACCGTGGGCCATTACCAACCCAATTAGACAAGGCCCTTAATAATGAGTTTAAGGTGCAGTGGGCACATGAAATATGAGCAGGATTCCGTGGTGTGTTGTGACCTGCCATAAAACTATTTAAACAGCCCATGACCTGATGCTTTCTATTACTGTCAGGGGTCTCAAGAGGGCGTGGCTTTTTCGTTCAACAGAGCATTTTATTGGACAAATATTTGGACACGCCCCTCAGTACAAGACCACTCATCAGAACCTTTGGGCCTAGAACAGAATTTTAAACTTGTTAAATTCTCTATTTTGCGAACTTTTAGGAGAACACAAGCACAGAGAACCTAGAATTTAACGTTTATTCATGTTTTTAAAAATTAATGAATATGTCAACTACCCATGTGCCATAATGCACTTCTTCAGCACTCTAATCTTTATTGTGCAATGCAATGAAAATAACGAGCATGAAAGAAAGAAAGAAAATAAGAAGCATAATCTTGCTTTCATTTTTGCTTTGGCATGCGTAGACCTATAACGTTACTAATGCAAAGTACTAAAATTTACTTTCCAAACATAACAAAAGTAGAATTAAGCATCACAGCGTATTAATTACCCATTTAAATGTGCATTTTAATGCAGTGACCTACAAATCAACCGTGACATGCAACTTCAGTGATCCACTCACCTCCATCCAGGAACTGCTCTTTAAAGTACACCTCTGCATTGACAGCCAATGCCAATAACGAGGCAGAAACAAGCTGGAATAATGTAATAATTTGCATTTTGGTTGATTTGAGCAATTATCCCGCACGCTCCCTCCGTCCCTCTCGCGCTCTGCTGCTCTCGGTTTATCCGGGGCTCGGGAGAAGCGCGTGGCTGCACAGATGTCTGTCGCTGATTGGTCCACAGCTGACGCTCTCGACCAATCACAAGAGACCACGAAGTGCCTGGCTCGCCTCCGCACCGGATACTGTGTCCGCCTCTTGCGCTGTTCTCAGACCAGCCGTTAACTGTTCGCATTGACCCGCGGTCGCGTCACATGACAACACAAAACTGACTCGGGATCAGTATCCAGGACAACAGCAGCGGCTGGGCCGGTCGAGTGAGATTTCACAGCGAGTACGTGGAAAACGGTGCTTATTACACAAATACGGGGGGTTTGCTCTGCTTTATTTGTCGACTTTGATATGGTAAACTGTAAAAGACAATAAACTGTCTATCCTGTTTGAAGACAACTTCAGAAACGACAATAACAAACACAAACATTTACAATAAACAACGTGTTGGGTCTATAATAGTCCTCAAGGCTTTGGATAAATCAAAATGAGAGTGAAATATGACTTTTTTTGATATGCCAAATGTAGATCAACCCAAGACTTTTCTGTACTTAACTGTAATGGGCCTATGTAAAAACAAACAAACAAACACACATAATTTCGTATTGTAGGGTACATATTTTGCTATGGTTAAATCGCCAGCTAGTCAAAGCTTCAAAGCCTTATTGTAGTGATCATTGTGTGGATCACAAAGCTAGATTTAAGGTAAAAAAAATTTGACCAGGTTTGTAAATTCATATCTGGATATTAGCAGTTCCCACGAATTCCTGCAATAAAAGTTGTTGCCGGACTGTCAGGCGTTTGATTTGTTTTCAGAGCAGCTATTGGAAAGACTTCATCGATGGACTAGAAACCTGATAAGGAATATGAAGAAGTGTATTAAATTGCAACAAATAATCTGATTCTTTAATATTTACACCTTTTCAGGAACATAATAAAAATGGTAATATTATTTGTGGTTTAACCTCCCTTCTTTAATTCTAGGTAAAATAGCAGTGTGCACATTCTGTTAATCACCTTAATTTGTATACTGCAGAAAAAGTAAATCAAACATGCTTTTAAGCAAGATGAGGGTTAAATGATTGTCACTTTTCAATTTTATTCTAACCCTTTACATTTATTACCTGTTGAATCATAGCCTGCTGTGTCAGCATCAGTCTCAAATTCATCTGAAAAAATATGTTAACAGCACAAAATCATCTTGGATAGCAATGATTAGCCTATCAAGCATGCACAGATGCACAATAAATATTTGCAACAAATCCCTAAATAATACTAAAGCAATGCAACAATACAATTTTGACTTGCATTAAATTCCCGCAGTCAACTCACAGTCCCTACATGTCCTCACACTGAATGCCCTGTTTCACTCTAAAATAATTACAAAAGAGCAAAGGTTTGCAAATGCTGTTAGATTCTTATTTTTGTATTTATTTACTGGGGATTTAAGGACAGTTGAGTTGTTAGTGCAGTTTAGATGAGTAGTTGTAGATGGCGCTGTGACTCTGTGATCAGAAGTTTCTTGTACTTGCATGATTTAGTGATCATTGGTGTGAACCAACCAGTAAAAATCCAGTTCCGTATTGCACTTTTTAAAGATAGATTCATTTAAAACTTTTGCCAAAACGAAAGTAAGGCTTATTGATAAATACCCATGCCATATTCTTTGAGAGTTGCATGTTTGCAATATTTGTTTTTGCATTTTTATATCCAATTTTATGTCTAAAGTCAGAAAAAAAGGCTAGCTTCCAGTTCACATTGGAAATAGGAGGTCAAGTTCACTGCAATGCATTATTTCACTCTGTGTTTATTGTGAATATGCTAAATTCTTGTGGTAGGCTAGTCTGGGTTTTCCATGCATGCACATAGTTTGCATATATAATGCATTTCACACATGCATACTGCAAACATTGCGCATGTTATATGGCAACGTGATTTCAAACGCACCGCATGTCCTCACAAGCCACAAAAAAAGGGAAAGCAACGGTCAAGCACGTTCTCACTTGCCTCCTGTCGCCATGCCAAACCGTCTCATTATAGCATGCGAAGAGGACATAGAAAAGCTGTAGAAATCAAACCCGATTAATTCCGCTTGCTTCCCTTATTATTTGCACCGTAGAGCATGTTCCACTAATCAGAGAGTTAACTACATCCCAAGTTCCAGATCCCTGCACAGCGTGAGGACCCAAAAACACACACAATCAGTTCATTATTATCAGACCCGAGCCCGAGCCAGGAAAATAAAGCACACATTTAGCAGTGAATCACAGTCTGCGGCGCAGTTTTTGTGGTCTGTGCTGAAAGAGATCTTAAAGGTTTCAGCTCTACCTGAGGAGCACAGATATGCTTTTTCACATCAACCAATGCCAGTATTTAGAGAATAGGGTGACTGATATTCACTGCAAAAATGATTTTCTTACTCGTTATTTTGTCTTGTTTACGAAATATCTGAACATTGTTAAATCAAGAAACGTTTACTTGAGAAGCAAAATGATTCAAGATTGTATTGTTTTCTAAATAAATAAACATTTAAAACAACTTAATAAACAAACTCAATCTGTATAGTTCATGACAAAAAAAAAAAACAAGATTATTTTTTATATTTAATAATATGAACTTGTTCTTGTTTTCAAAATAAAGCTACTTAATTTTGGAAAAAAAGTCTGTATAATTCAAATAATTTCCCATAAACCATTGACAAATGAAGTTTAAATATAAACATTTGAAAAAAAGTATTAAAAAAAAAAAGAAATAATTGTCAATCTGTGCCATTTTTTTTTTATCCAGACTGACAGATTTTCTTCTAGTTTAATTATAAATTCACTTCATTTGAAAGAGCAAAAAAAGAGCATATATCTGTTAGTTTAACTCAAAGGGAACAAAAAAATGTGTTTGGCTTTTTTGTGTTGTTGTTGTTTTTAACATGAACGCACTTCATTTAGATTTTCTATTTAGTTATTTTTGAAAAGCAGGTTTATTTATTCAAACAAAACAAGAACACTATGCAAGAAAATCACTGATGATATTTTAAGACACAAGACTTTTGATTTCTTGTAGACAGAACTAAAGCGAAATTTCTTTAATTAAACCAGTCAGCGTCCACGTAGAACCCCTAAACTGACGTCTTCTGTCAAAATGAGCCTGACCTTCTGACCTTCAGTTCACGTTCATCAGTCGACACTCATCACACGTCATATAACAGCGCACACTGACAGCCAGGTTAACCACATCACAAGAAGATCCTTTTTACATTATAACTAAAACAAAAGTAACATTTGTGTTCACTACATACTTTCATTTTATTTTATTCTGTCTTGCAAGATATGATGCTTGAGAGGAAATAGAGGATTGCATCGATGTATTCAACTCTTAGGGTTTGTTTTTAATGTATTAAACTCTAAGGTATGTAATTAGATTTAGGAGGACCGTATGTTTGTGTGTGTGTTTTGTGTCACTGAAGCAAGGAAACCAGCAGCAGAACATGGGGCAATTAGGCCGGCTCGTAGGGGTGAAGACCCGCCCCCCTCGCTCTGTCCCCTGCGGAGGGCTGATGGATGGCCGGCTCATCTTCTTAACAGGCTGGCTTGGTGCCGTTAACCTGCAAGGGCAGGCAAGGCCAGGCCACTACACCCACGACCTAGTTAGGGCCACTGAACAGTTCATCTGTAAAAAAATAAAATAAAAAAAATAGCTGAAAATGTGCTCACTCTCAGGCAATGCAAACTATAGATGAGTTTGTTTCTTCATTAGGAGAAATGTAGCATTGCATCACTTTTTCTGCAGTGAATGGGTGCCGTCAGAATAAGAGCTGATAAAAGCATTACAATAACCCACACCACTCCAGTCCATCAGTTAACATCTTGTGAAGACAAAAGCTGAAACAAATCCATCATTTCTTAACTTGAAACCATTACGTCTGGCCAATGCATGAGTCAATAATCAGCGATGAAGATCTCTCACATCAAAATCCAGCCACATGTTTGTTTAGAGCTGTTTTGGCTGATAAATGATACAGACTTCTCTCCCGATCCAGACTAAATTACTTATAGTAATTCACAAGGAGAAGAGCAATATTATCGATAGCAGACTTAAAAAGTCTTTATTATTATTTATTTGTGGATTCTGACGGCACCCATTCACTGCAGAGGAGTGAATTCTCCAAATCTGTAAGAAACTCGTGCACTGTGATGACCTGAGGGTGAGCACATTTTCAGACAATTTTAAAATATATATATATATATATATATATTTATTTATTTATTTATTTATAGATGGAGTTTGGATCAGGAGAGATATATTGAAAAAAGTTTGTAAGCAAGCTGTCTTGGGTCACTATTGAATTTTAAAGCATTCTTTTTTCTACTATTCTACCAAAACAGCCTGGTAGAACAAAGAAATTCAAGTTTGGAACTACTTCAGGGTGAGTAAATGAAAGAATCTGAACTTTGCCGTGTTCTACTAATATAATATTTACATTTAATGTTTTATTAGAATTTTTTAAGTAATATTAAATTATATATTTTTAACCAAAACTAGCTAATTTGCACAAGTAGTACTATTTATGGTGAATTAACAAAACATTTCCATATAGATATAAACTAAAAGTTAACCAGCCAATCATTTTAATCATTCATCTTTATTGTTAGTGCAAAAAAAAAATGTTATCTTAACAAAAAAAATCTAAAGACATATTTAATAACATTCAAATGTCCCACCCCAAAAACACTGTAACAAACGTAAAGACATAATTTTATATTCATACAATGATAAAGCTGCAACGATTGTGACAGAAAGCACTCCTATGAGGTCTAAGTGTACACATCTTTAAAGAAAATACTATGTTCTTTGGCTTCATCGCAGTTCACCGAAATCCATAAACCGTGCTTTAAAAAGAACTCTATTTTATTAATAAGACTCTGGAATACACACCTACAAAATAATCAAACTGTCAGACATACGGTAGAATCATTTATGTTTCTGCATCCAACTTCAAGCTTTTGTTTTTATAAGAGTGCATAAAAAATGTGTATAATGCATCATGATATGCATTTTTTCCCCTCGTTGCATAGTTAGAGTCCACAAAGTATTCAAATGATCATGACAGTCAGAACTGAAAAGGAATAGGATAAGACACCGTTTGTTTCTGAAATGGATTTGAAGGACAGTGCACATTTAAATGACGTGCAGCAGTTCTGACACCTGGCTGGGACGCCCATTAGTTAAGAGGAGGGGGGCGATCGATAATCTCAAACAATGAAGAGTCCCGGCGGGGAGCAGCTCATTCCGCGTCCTCACACACACACACACACACACATACATACACACACACCTGCTATGACAGCAACACAATCCGCTAATGACCTCACAGAGTTTCTGTGCTGATGACAAGTCCAAAAAAGCAGTACAAGCAGATCTTTTTTTTTTTTTTATCATTTATGCTTTTTTTTTTTTTGGTGCTTTTTAGCTGTCCTTTTTTTCTATAGCTCTTGATTTATCACTTGTTTTGTCAACTGTTTTATCTTTATTTAACATAAATGTCTTTTCCAATTCAATGGCATTTGTTTTTAGTGTGACTTCTGTCCAAAATACTTTGAATGCATTGCAAATTCTTCTGCTAAGACACCATACATTCCCTGTTATCCTTTTTTTTTTTGTACGTTTTGTAAGTTTTTTTAGGATCTCTTGACACCGCTTAAACTGGACAGTGTTAAAAACAACAATGGCTCCTGGACCAAATTACCTCTCAGTGTGATTGTTGGCTGTGGATGTGTGATTTGGGGTAAAATGTGGCACCTTATTTAAATACTTATTTCAATTTCATAATACTAATACTTCAGCTTTAATCAACACAACATTATTCAAAGTGAAAATCAACTTCCATTTCTGTAAGGAGCCTGAAAAATGTGAAGTGCCCAGAAATTTACAAGAAAATCCAAAAAGTATTATTCATTTGAAAACACTCTTAATATTTAACAGCGTTTAATTCAAATTATAGTACTCATTGAATTTATTTGAAAATTATTGAATACGTTTGGAAGTACAAATACAAATGGTAATGTACAAATATTATGTAATATTATGCATTTGATATTACTAATACTCATTTTATTTAAAATGAATTAAATTGCATTATTTGGTATATGTGTGTTAGTGCTGTCAAACAATTAGTCGTGATTAATCACATCCAAAATAAAAGTTTTTGTACATAATATATGTAGGTGTGCTGTGTATATTTATTATGTATATAAATATACACA
>JAUMHI010000034.1:19018942-19030647 GCA_032359435.1 Enteromius unitaeniatus
TTGAACTACTTCAGTTGTGTGTAATGAATCTAAAATATATGAAAGTCTAATGTTTATCAGTACATTACAGAATATAATGAACTTTATCACAATATGCTAATTTTTTTAAAAGGACCTGTATATATATATATATATATAAATATACACAAACACATACACGTATATATTTTAAAATATGTTGTGTTTATATTAAATAGATGTATATATAATTGTCACAATCAGGGAGCGAGGAGACTTTCGGATTCAAGTGCAGGTTGTTTATTGAAATCACAGAGTGAAACAAGCAGGGTCGATCAGGAGCATACAGGTGTGCAGCAGGGTCGGTAACAGCAAACACAATCCAGAGAGTAGCACAGAAGCGGTGGTCAAACACAGGCAAAGTCGCAACAGTAGATCAAACAACAGAGATTTACACAAATAAACCTACGACAACGAGACAGTGCTAGAGGACCGTGAAGATGTTCAAACACATCTGGGTTTTATACACGAAGAACTAGGTCAGTGGGAGGAGACTAGACATGAGTGGCTATGGCAACATACAAGGGGGCGGAGACATCAATGGGGAACCCTGACAACAGATGAGATGGGCGATGACAAGAGTCCATGAATGAAAACAGACACAAAACAAACACAGTTAGCTGCGTGCTGGAGTGCCATCCCCTGAGCTGATCATTACAATGATATTACATATAAGAATATGAATGCATATACAAGTAAGTGTGTTTACAGTAGATACTGTACTGTGTGAGTATTTATGTCTACATAATAAAAATAGACAGCACTTATAATTACACTAAAAGAGCTTTACTTGATAAAAAATAAATATCAATCAGATGACAGAAGGCATGGAGTTGATTGTGTGCAACAGGTTTAGAAATGTATTTATAGGGTTAAAATATGAATAATGTAATAATATAAAACAAAGCACACATACTGCATGCTGTAAGAAATGAGTATCAGGGCAGATCCGAACAGTCGTAGGTTTCTGGTGTGAGGTTTTAGAAATGCACAGTGTTTGTAATGCGTGTTCAAACAGAGTTTGTGTTCTCCTCTTTCTGCAGTTGTGACGAGGAGCGAATCAAAGCACAGAGGGAAAGGTAAAACCACAGGGGCTTGTGGGATTGGGTGGTGTTACGTGATCTAAGTACTCTGGCCTTTACATGATTCAAATGTTAAACGGGAGAGGTGCTCTTACAGTCCGGCCCATAGCACACACACACACAAACACACACATATTCCAAAGTTCAAAAGTTTATATATATATATATATATATATATATATATACTGGTGGGGTATATATATATATATATATACTGTGTATGTATGTGTGTATGCATGTATATGTGTATGTGTGTGTGTGTGTTCACATGTATTGTAGTTAGTTTTTTCAGCAGTTTGCACTGATATTTACCTTTGATTATATCCTCACAGGCTTGAACAACTGGCCAAGACATCACAGAGGTGAAACTCTTTACAACATATATTCAGTGTTTGATGCATGTGACACACAAATTCAGAAGGCACAGGCTACATCTCAGTTTGTATACTGCATACTATACTATTATATTACTATACTGCATGCATACTATTTATTTCACTGGTCATAGAATAGTGTGTACAAACATTACTCAAATATTTTATATAAAAACATTAATGCCTTTATTAATCAAGAATTCATTAAATTGACTTTTTTTAAATGGTAAGGACATTTATAATAATAATAATAATAAAGTTCAGACCTGTGTATTATTGATGCAGCGGCTTCACGTTCTTCACTCAAAAAAATGACTCTTTGAACTAACTTAATTCAGTTATGTAATCATGCATCCTGGTTCCACACAACCAAATTGTGTTTTATTTACATGAATGGAATTTGCTGAATTTATGCAAACTCTTTGGGTTGTGTTAACACCATAGAATTAGGTAGAATCTATTTGAAATTGTTGCTTCACTATAACTTAATTTAGTTAAGGTTAGTGAACAAAGCATTTTTTTTTTGTGTTTAAGGAGAAAATCACAATTTGTGTGTCAACGTTCCAGTGGTCAGTGAGTGCTTTAGTTGGGCTCTTTACTCTAATATTAGTAGAATTAAATTTTGTTTTGACTGCTGTAATTGAGTTTTTCCATAAGGCACATGCAGAGATCAAGAATCAGCGTATGAATCTCAACAACGGTGACAAACCACATATTCAGAGAAACAGATCAACTCTGAACATACTAATAAAAACATCAAATAAAACAGCAAAAATAATAGAAAATTGTAAGAATAAAAGAAACACAATTATGCTCATGATTTATTCATGGTGCAATGCATGATGAGAACTTTTGATGAGTCTTAATTGGTGGCTCTCAAAATGCACTGCAGCACATGCAGTCACCATTCTTGAGATTCACGCTGACTCTTGATGTCTGTGTGTGCCTTTACAGAAAGATTTTTTTTAAGGATCAGAAGAGCCTAAAAGAAATCCTTTCAAAATGTGTGGAACACACCAGGTGTTTAGCTGTAATCACAAAGCTCTCATTGTCAATAAAGAACATACAACACAGATAATAGATTCTAAGTTGAGCTCAGAGACTCAAGGAAAATAAAACAAAAAGCAAACAATGATCATAATCATCATCACCTGATGAGTTTTACTCTTAGTTTGTCTGGCTGTTACAACTCAATCACAGCAGCCAAAACAACAAACAATTCTACTATTATAAAGCTCAAGAGCCCAACTAAAGCACACACTGACACTGGAACGGTACACTCTAAGCCCATATACGCTGATTCAACCTAAAACAGTTATGGAAACTCGTTCCCCTAAAAAAAGTTAATTTTGTCTTGTTGAACAAGCAAGAGATTTTACGTTTAAAGTACTTGAATTTTACATGCAATTATAGTGAAAACTTTTAGTTATTTGAACTAACATAATCTGTTATAATAAGTAAAATGTATTCATTTAGGTAATTTAAAAAACTAAATTGCACTTTAAACTTTCTTTAGTCTTTAGAATTTACGATGCATAATAAGCCACCAAAAATACATCTTACAAGGATTTATTTGAATTAACAAATTCAACATTTCACTTCCATGAAATTATTCCACCAACTTTTCTATGCATTATTATGCATCTTTGCCAAACTCTAAATAGGCACACTCATATAGTTATACTACTGCATAAACATTTGCCTAAATGAAGGCAGAATATGAATTATTGCTTTACTACAAGGCATAAACATTTGCCAAAATCTGAATAGGCACACTGTGATCACTTACACTTGAAAACTTTTATATATTTTAAAACATTATTATGTTCCATTAACATTTGCCTAGCTGTTTAATATAACATGTAAACATTAGCCAAACTGTGAAGAGGAAAAATAAACAAACACTGAATAGGCATAAAATGTACTGTTAAAATGTATTACGAATAGGCATAGTTTACATGAAATGAAGACGGGAAAATCTTATATGGCAAGTTGATTTGACAGTGCCAAATCTTTGCCTTTTAGCTCCTTATTACCCAAGCATAACATCACCTGCTGAATGAAATGAAATGTCTTGGTCATACACTTGGGATGGTCAAGATGCAGGGCATAGGTCATTCCAAAGAGAAGACCCATAGCCTGAGGCATATTCTCCAAACTGTCCACAAAAATTCCGGATGGATCGAAGTGGAAAGACTGGAGACGAGGTGCAACATCTTCACTTTCTTTGGTTAGGCTTCCAAGTGGTACATGCTAAAATGATATTTTTCAACTTTTAACAAACATGTTCCTCTTTAGTTATCTGCATGTATGGTCTAAGTGATTTGGGATGCTTTGTCAATTATGTGCATACAAATTTGTAAATTAAATATTAAAATATGTTTGTCTGTTTCTTAACATAATAATAGTGTTTTATTATTAAAATATTCAAAATTAATTTAAATGATATACACATGATGATGAGATCACTATAACTAAATGTAATTATTGAATTTGATTGATTTGTAGGCATTTGTTAATACTTAACATACAAAAATGTAAAATGTTAATTAGGTTGCGCTGCATTTACAACCCTTGAATGAACAATGTGGTGAAATAAATCGTTTCTGTGATCATTCACATTTATTAAACACAAACACCATGCTGATGACCACGAGGTTGACCTTTCTTAATATCGAACTTGGAATATTATCCATTGCGTGCATAAAAAAAGATTGAATTGTTAACTCAAGTAATAGGAACCATTTATGAAACTGCTCTTTATTTAACGTTACAACACAAACAAAACTGACCCGGTGAATAAATGTTTAAAAAGAACACTATCGGATGTTTCGTCTGTCATGTCCGTAAACCAAAAAATTATTTGTTAAATTATTCAAAAATTTGTTTGTGCAACCGTATGTTCAACAGCATGCAAGTCTGCAGAGGTGAATTAAAAGTGTGTGGTGAAACACACTGTGATGTAAATGCACCATTAAATTATGTGTATTAAGCTAACTTAACTGTTACCTCACATTTAAGTTTTGTTGTGAAGTAAAAGTTAAACATAAAGAAATTCAACTCACTGTGCAGTAAACGTTAATGGAAAAGTTCAAGCAGCCATGTTGTGTTCTGTTCTGTCTCGTTTCCAGCCTGTTGCCATTGACAACTGACTAAAAAAAGCTTATGTACGCTTAATAATTAACTTAAACTAATAGGTAGAATTAGAAAATGCAGGAAAATCGTGCACTTAACTAAAAAAAGCCGGTAGTACAGCAAAAGTGTTAGGGTTTATGTTTATTGTCCTTAATAATTTTGAATTTAAACAACTTCAGGGATAACAGTGTAACAGACAAATTGTGATTTTCTCCTTACACACAAAACAAGTTTTGTTCACTAAACATAACTAGATTAAGTTACATTGAAGCAACAATTTCAAATAGATTTTACCTAATTCTATGACCTAATTCTTAACACAATGCAAAACGTTTGCATAAATTCAACAAATTCAATTCATGTAAATAAAACACAATTTGGTTGTGTGGAACCAGCATGCATGATTACATCGTTAAGTTAGTTCAAAGAGTCATTTTTTTAGTGTTTGCCTCTTCTTACATTTGAAAAGAAAACCATCAGAAACCCTCAATTTCAGTGCAAAGCATATATAGATGCACACAAGAGATCCCTTAGAAATAGTAAACCATCTGAGCACCTCTGACTCTTCTCTTGCATACTATTTATGCAGGTTAGTATGCAAACTGGAAAGCAGCCATCACATAATCTGGCCGTGTGAATCAAACAGACTTACATTTCAAAGGCCACTGCATTGACAGCAAAAGCTTGATGAGAAAACATCATGCATTTACATTTGTTTAGAACGCATGCAGTACATGATTAATTACTTTCAAATAAAAAATGCAATTAACATTGATGCACTTTAATTCTTTAATACAAGTCAATGTTTTGATTTTTGTTCAATCATCAAGCAGTTTTCACTTCCTTCACTTCAACAACACGTCTTGTGTCTTGTGTCAAATAGTCTTTTTTCATCATTTAAACCTGAGGTTTTCAGTCTTCTAGATGCCATGGATCCCCAGATCCATGAGAAGAAAAAAAAACCTAGATAGTATTTATACACACACACACACAAACACACATACAGTGCCCAAATTCCCTTAATCATCAACACAATGAGAACAACCAAGTAATATATTTATGATGTGCAGCAAAAGATAATTAAGCTTCACCAATTAGTGAAGTGGCTTTAAGAAAAGAGCCACAGCAGTAAATATGACCATTTCCACCATCAGGGAAATAATGAAGAATTTCCAATCAACATAAAATGTTAGGAAACTGCCTGGAAGAGGATGTGTCTCTAACATCCTAATACACGGCAGGGAGTAGAGTTTGAGTGGATAAAGACTCTTCAAGGACCACAGCTGGAGAACTGCAGAAAATAGTTGAGTCTCAGGATCAGAAAACCTTTAAATAATAGTCAAACAGCTCCTACATCAGCACATGTTGTTCAGGAGGGTTTAAGAAGAATTCTCCTCACTCATCCAAAAACAATCTCCAGCATGTTCAGTTGTCAGACAGGACTGGAACTACAAATGGGACTGGCTTCTATGATCAGATGAAACTAAAAAATGCTGGAGGTCCTGGACATCTTGTTTAGACACATGGCATCATGGATTCTATCAAATACCAACAGATAAAAATCTACAATTCACTGACTCTGTTAGACATCTTATAACGGACCATGGTTGGGTCTTCCAGTGGGACAATAATCCAAACACAAACATCAAAATAATCACAAGAACTAATCACTGAGCACACAATGAAGCTTTTGCCATGACTGTCCCAGTCCTCTGAGCTGAACCCTGAGTGAGGTGAACTGCATGTTTAATATGCATGCCATAAATGCAGAGATATCAGATGTGATTTGTTTGTTTTGAATGCTTTATTTTGCAGACCACCGTCCGTGGCAGCGGAGGCCTGTCCCTGATGCGTCTTATTGGGTAAGAGAGCAAGTGGCCGACTGTAACAGTAGATGAGCAGCAGGGTGGGTTTAATGACCTCTGGACCTTACGCCATATTTGGGGTCTCTGAATCTCGTCTGCTCTGTTACATAAAGCTCATCTGCTGCTCTCGTCGACCCTGCCGCCTACCGCTGCTATTTTTGACCAGACTACTGACCGGCACATGGCCGATATCCCAACAGAAACACATCGTCCTGCATCTCTGTCTGTCTGTGTTTGGTTTGGGGAGTAACCCTAAAGGGATAGTTCACACAAAAATTACAGTTGGATCATTATTTACTCAAACCTGCATGCTGTTATTTTCATTCTCATAGCCATTTCCTTCTCAATGGCTGTCAAGGACAAAACCCCCATAAAGGCAGTTTGTATGACCGACGGGCTTTATTCCAAGTCATCTGAAGTCATATGATAGCTTTGTGTGAGGAACAGACTGAAATTTAAGTCATAAGACATGCAAAAACCTACGAAGGTGTTACTGACGTCCACTTTGCCATGACATGCATTTTAGTGACCGTTTGATTTGTGACCTACAGCAAAAAGGAAGCTTCTGAAGGTTTTTTTTTTCTTCTAATTATAGTACTGTGCTGTTATATAGAAGCCCTTGTAAACATTTCACGATTCGGACTCTTTTTCTTAGAATTCTGAGTTTACATCTTGCAGTTTTTAAGGTAATTGAGGAATTTTTAGCTTTTTATTTTTGTTCTGACTTTTCACAATTGTGAGTCTATGTCTTGTACTTAAAATATTAAATATACAATATGGTATGTTTTTATATATATATATATATATACATACATACAAAAATGATAAGAATGTAAATACACACATATATATATATTATGTAAACAAAACTTTTATTTAGGATGTGATTAGTCAACAACACTAATATATTTATTTACATACAGAGAGAGAGAATTTGAATATATTTATAATAATTTATTAAGATGTATGTAATAGATTATATATTAAAAATGGAGCATAAATTAAATAATATAATATCTCCGAAAGGATTATTAACCAAACTAAAGCCACAAAAATGTATGTATATATATATATATTTTTTTTTTTTTTTTTTTTTTAATTTATTTATTTTCTATAAACAACACAAATTTATGCATGCATACTTCTTTTGACATAATTTTTTTGTAAGAATATTTTTGTCCATTCACACGAGTAGAAAGCAAAACTGATACTACATACAAAACACAACGATCCTAAAAATCTACAGGAAGGTTAAAATAATAGATAAAATATAGTGAGCGTGAATTATATTTTTCTCATTTACAGGTCCACCTGGAGGCAGGGATTCATCTGTCCATGTCATTTTCCAAAGGTGTTCCTTTGAAGAACAATCATGTGGACGAACACAATCATCATCATCTTCATCTCAAAACACAACAATGATGTTTGTGGCGCTCCGTCTACAGTGCAGTGTTTCCATACACGCCGACCTTTCACCTGGATTACAAACAGTCCGCAGCTGAGTATGTGTGAACGAGAGCAAAAACAGACTCTTTTCTAACACTTGTTTTGTTTCTGAAGAGGAACATCTGTACAAACATCTTGGGTAACAGTCGTGTTGTACAGATGTAAAACATGGCATATTTAAAGCCAGCGGGATTTTAACTTGACTTGGCAGTTTATCCATGTTCACCTGCCAGCCGCTTCCACAATGAGAAACACATTCAGCCTGTTTCATAACACAGCAGCTTGCAAGTTTAAAGTCAACATGAAATCATGTTTGCTTTCGTAATCTTTCACTGGACAATTTGCTATGAAAACAACCAAGCGCCAAATAATTATTAAGTCATAGTTTTGGACTTTTAATTAAAAATCTTAAAAATCTTTAAAATCACTTTAAAATCTTAAAGTGTTTAAAGAAATAGCTCAACCAAAAATTAAAAGGATTCATTCAAAACTTATTTTCATATTGAAACCTGTTTCTGCCACTGAAGTTTTTATTGAATGACTTTTTATCTCCCAATTCAGACATTTTTTCTCAGAATTGCAAGATATAACATTGCAAACTCACAGCTGAGAGGTTTTTTTTTCAGAATTGTGAGTTTATGTCTTATGTCTTTTTCTGCTCAGAATTGTAATATAGAAGCAATTGTGAGTTAGAAAGTTCAATCTTGGAGGAAAAAGACTGAAATGTTCTCAGATTTGAGAAGAGTTTATATCATGCATGATTTTATTGTTCAGAACTGCAGGGTTTCAGCAGTGGGAAGTTTTTCACAACTGAGAAAAAAGCCAGAATTGTGAGTAAACTTGCAATTGCCAGAAGAAAAGTGATTTGTGAGATATAAAAATACATTAAAAATCGGCTTTCCATCCCTTCAGGCCATCCAAGATGTAGATAAGTTTGTTTCTTCATCATATTTGGAGAAATGTGTCTCTGGATCAGTGTCTCTGCAATAAAGTGAATGGGTGCCGTCAGAATGAGAGTCCAAACAGCTGATAAAAACCACAGATCAAGCAGCCTTTACAAGTCAAAACAGTCCTAAACAGCTCTAAACAAATATGTGGATGGATTTTGATGTCAGGAGATGCCCTTTTCCACTGGACAAAAATTGTGGATTGTGTGATGTTTTTATCAGCTGTTTGGACTATTGTGACGGCACCCATCCACTGCAGAGGATCCGTTGCTGAGATACTGATGCGATGCAACATTTCTTCAAATCTGTGACCATGATGACACAAACTCATGTTGTATGGCCTAAGTTTGAGGACATTTTCAGAACATTTCAGATCAAGTCAGCAAATCAATGGTGGTTAGCATGAACGCAAGTTTACAGCAATAATAGCAAATCAGGAATTGTTTTAAAAAAAAGCCCAACCTTCATGTTGACATTTTTAAACTGATCTGATTAAATGTGCGGTATGCCCCGTGAACAGAGAATGTGAAGGCTGTGTTCTCATAAAGTGAGCTGTACAGTACATACTGTGTGTGACACACAGGCAGCTGGAACTTTACGACTGTAATATACATCTTTACTACCAGTACCATGTGTTATGTTCCGAATGGAATACACCTGCATAATATGCACTGGATACTTATTTTTACTTTAAATCACATTTTAAACCGTATGCAATCATGAACGCTTCTTGCTGCTGTCACATGACCTTGTGGCATTGCATGTTTTAATCAACTTATCTCATTCTGATGCAGTTTTATCTGAAAATGTCTTAACCTTTGGCGGTTCAATCAAATGAGTCGGCAAGTTTGCTCATGGTTGATACAATTTACTTTTCACTCATCACACTATAAACTGAAGGTCAAGTTGAGTGTGTTGCATAGAGTGTTGTCATACAGAAGATTCCATGCATACTGTAGAAATAGTACTGTAGTATGATATTCTTAACACAGCTGAAGTGTGTTTCACTGCAAGTAATACATGTACATAGACCCTGTCATGCAGCTCCGCGGTAGAAACTCATGTGCTTCCAACTCAAATTTGCCATTATGACATCACAGGAGGGCGGAGCTTTTTTCCCCTCCTTTCATAATGCCTTGTGAGTGCTCTGATCTATTACCAAGATACAGCGAGTTCTTATAATAAACATCACGGTAACACTTTACAGTAAGGTTCTATTTGTTAGCTACATAAGTTAACATAAACTAATAATAAAATTTACTAAAGCATTTATGAATTTTCATGTAAACATCTATGGAGAATCAATCTTGCAAAAAAAAAATGGAAATGTAAAAAATAAAACATTTAATTTGTTAATTTAAATCTTT
This sequence comes from Enteromius unitaeniatus, assembly GCA_032359435.1. Taxonomy (NCBI): domain Eukaryota; kingdom Metazoa; phylum Chordata; class Actinopteri; order Cypriniformes; family Cyprinidae; genus Enteromius; species Enteromius unitaeniatus. The sequence goes on from JAUMHI010000034.1 coordinate 19,029,177, forward strand.
GTTTAGTATGTTATTAATTCATTTGTAGCTGCATTTTTGTAATTTTTTTAAACAAAGATTAATTTATTCCCATGTGTAAGGTCCTCCATAAATATCAACATTTACTAATACGTTATTACAATTTAATTACAATTAGAGACAAAAATTATTAATTGAATTTACTTTTTTTTAAGTTAAGTGGTTGCAATTTATTTTAGCTACATTTAAATAAACGTTAGTCAACTGAATTTGTTTATTTATGTGTAGCTATACTATATACTAATATACTTTTTTCAGTGTACATAAACTAACAACACACAGTGGTACTAGCATATTAATAAATACGCTAACAAATGAGTTGCTCTTTGTTAGTAAATGCATCAACTTTGAGGCCTTACTGTAAAATGTTTCCAAACGTCTTGAGTATTTTTCAGCTCGACACACAGCAGAGTGATTTTCACAATAACAGCAATAAACATGCCATGTTATTAAGCACATTCATTCAGCGGTCTGCTGGTCTGCTGATTTTGCATTGAAACACTGGATTGACCAATCAGCATGCAGCAGTGCTCATAATGCATTCTGAAGGGACAATTTCAGCCACGTTATTGTATAATGTACATTATCAGACTGTTTAACAGTGTACTGTGTGTAAATCATTTGTATCATAGGACGTGCAATAAGTAAATGAGTTGCTAACATTGATGATGTGACAATTAATAAAAGTTCAACTTAACTGTCAAGATTTGTATTTTACTTTTTCTGGTTGCATGACTCCCAGTTGTCAGGACGGGTTTCCGGGAAGCTGCATACTTCCATCATGTGCTTCTCATGTCTGTGAATAAAGGAAAATAGGTCAGGTTATTATTGTATACTGTTAACATACTGTAGCTTGAAACCACAACCTCGAAACAAAACCGGAAAGACACAGAACCCAAACATTGCTGTGCAAAACAATACAAAACAATGTTTTACTTTGGTAACCATACCAAACCAGTTATTACTTTTTTCTATTTGCCTATATCAGTTATCTGATATTATTTCAGCGCTGCCAAACTTTTGTAACATTATTATTATCACATAAGACATATGTTCCTGGATATCAGCCTTTGTTATTAAGTTTTAGCGCCATTTTTACAAAGGTTACATAGCCTGTGTAAAATCCGGCATGTGTCCCAGCAGGCATATGCTCTGAGAATGAGGTGAGTCATGAATGAGTCATTACCTTGAAAACATCTGATCTCAGAATATCAGAAACAAAGCATTACTAACTAATGCAGCTTGGGCTTCATCAACTCATACTGTATGTAATCTCAAGTCATGTTGACCTAGTAAAGCAATGTCTTTGGCTTTTTATGTTTTGGCCATTTATGCTGACACGTACAGTATAGTACACAGTAAATAATAAAAGAACCGATAGCCTATTTGCCAAAGCATGTAGCCAAAACTAGTTTCCATAATACATTAAATAAAATATTAACAGATAGGCCTA
>JAUMHI010000034.1:19030747-19043293 GCA_032359435.1 Enteromius unitaeniatus
GATAGCCTATTTGCCAAAGCATGTAGCCAAAACTAGTTTCCATAATACATTAAATAAAATATTAACAGATAGGCCTACACCTTTTTTTCATGAACACATTTTTAAAAATGGAACCTTATTGTAAAGTGTTACACAGTTTCCATATTTAAAGAGCATTTATTTCTTAGGTTCTCAAATAGATGAGTATATATAGTAAGTATATATGCATTATATGTATTTAAGAAGCAATGTGTAATTCATAGTAACCTGTTAAATATGTATTTTGTTCTTTATAAGCATGAATTTTGACTTGACTTGACTTTTACTCACTAGTAAAATACAAATGTAACTAAATATTGTTTAAATGTAATATTAAAATATACCCGCTCCAGTTCTTTATACTGCTGTGTGATTATTATCAGTACATACAGTAAAATATTGTATGTCTACTGCCATAGAAGGAAACTAGTGTGATTCATGTATCATAAAATCAAAGTTCAAAGCTTTAAAGAATGTTCTTACTTTTATTTTTATATATATATTACTCAGAAACAACTACATAGGAGTGATAAAAACTTTGAAGTTCTTCTCTTTAATGTTAAATGACTGATAATTATGAATGACTGAAAGATAAAGGATCATAACTTGAATGTAGCACTATTAACTTGTCACTGTTGCAACAATCATTTTTGTAGTCATTGAAGGAAGTAAAATGGTAATGTTATCATTTACCTTTGGTCTCATTGATGGTTAATCCAATAAATGACACATTTTGTGTATATATACATATATATATATGCTGTATATATAGGCAGCAAACATGGTTTTGAAACAGAGCTATTGCCATTGGGTTGCTTGCTATTAAATTGATAGTCTGGTATTTAAGTGAGTTGCGTCAGAAGCATTTGTACAGTGTCACACATAGACATCATGCCAAATATAGCTCTATAGCTGTGTCTACTGAGAGCTGGTTAAGTATGGAACTTTTCACCTCAGTACGGGAGAAAAGTTCCCACCGTGCCAAGAAGACGAGTCAAGTTTTTGGAAACAATTTAATCAGGATGGTCAAGTATCATGAGAGGAAACCTCCTGAATTACCATGTGCCTGGCTTGTCTTAATTTAATATTTGGCTCTGAAAGCTGCCCTTCCATGTAGGTGGAGAGTGTGACCATAATATAATGATTAACAACCATTCGATGCATACTAAACATAAATCAGTCATAAATAGCTCTGTTCTTGCAGTCAACACTCTGTCCTCTGTCCAGAAACATCAGGCGCAAACATTCTGTGTTTGTACTTGATGATGTTGAAAATGAATAATCGCATGTGACATTCTGGCCAGACTGAAGTTCACAGAGTAAAACGATCCTGAGCTGAAATGTGGAAAAGAAATGTTGTGCGAGGATGAGAACACATAGCTATTATACTGTACGCCAAATTTCAAAACTAAATTATTTATAAACATACACAACTATATTATTCATAAAATGATCAATCTTTCATTCTAAAATTTATATTAGATGAATCAGTATTAATCAGTTTAATTTATTGCAGTTTTTTATAGCATTGATTATGAAAAATGTATATTTTGTAAGTCAATATTCTCTCTCTCTCTCTCTCTCTCTATATATATATAGACACAGGCCTATAAGAGATGAACAGATGATACAGTGACAATTGTCAGCATTTAACAGTGATCATTTATTTTATATAACCTAGCCTAGTAGACTATGTTGGCTTATATATAAATGTGTGTGTGTGTTCTGACAACGATTACATTTATGATCTGAGCAATACATATAAATATTATATCAATTATTATATAAATGAGTAAACCTCCGTAGCTAATGTATGCATCAGCTTTGATTAATGAAAGCTATTTGTCTTTAATATTATATTGTGACTTCTGTCTGTAACCCGGTGGGTCGTCTAAATCAAGTGTTTATTATTCCTTTACCTTAATGCAATCACGTCCTTCGTTTTATTAGTGTTGGTAATGCGCGTTAAACACACACTATGTGCGAGCTGGCTTGATTTGGTGGTATATTTCCACTCTTTAATTGCTCCGCCGCCTCGAGCCGCTGACAGACGCCGCGCGACAGGTGCACAGGTGGAACGGAGCCAATATGCAAATCAGCAAGACGCCTCAAACGGTGATTGGTTCCCCGAGAGCGGCCTTATTGGCAAGCGACCTACGTCGACGTGACGCAAAGCCGAGCCGCCTATATATTGAAGGCGAAAGCCTAGTCCATCAATGAAATAGTAAAGAGAGGGAGATTCTGGAAGAAAGCAAGAGAGAGAGAGGAGAGAGAGACTTAAAGACTGAAAGCATTCCCAACTTTATTGGCAATTCAAGGAAGAAATTCCTTTGCTAGGAAGACCAATATCAAAAAGGATCAGAATGAAGCTTATTATCGGAATAGGAGGGTGAGTAATCTTCAAGATCGACATATTGAACTTCTATTGTGTGATATCATTGTTTCTTCAATGTGTGACGTGTATTGTACAGCGTGACCAATGGAGGCAAGACAACTTTGACCGGAAGACTCATAAAGAACTTACCAAACTGTTGTGTTGTACATCAAGATGATTTTTTCAAGGTATGGAGAGAATCCCAACTATTTTACTACTTCATTCATATAAAAATATACTGTGGCCCATAAGATGTGTTCAGACATTTACACCAAACTTAAGGATGTATGAATCTCATTGCGTTATAGTACCGATTTATTTAATGCATTCTAAGTTTGACTTAAGTGTCTGAATGCTTTAAATAGCCTAGAATTAATGTCACAGTATTTCCGAGGGACAAAAAAGGTAAAGACGTTTAGTGATTTGTTGTATTTATGGATCCATATTGTGGTTCATGAACCCTATGCTGGTGTTCTCCTGGACAGCCAACCTCAAAGACCCAACAAATGAATGCCTTTCGAGGTGCCTCAAATTAAGTAGAGTATGGCAGGCATTCATTTGCACTCCTAATTCCACTAATATGATTCTCTTGCTCATGCATTTATCACTCTGTGGCATGTAAGAGGATCTGGAAGCTTCACAGCCCCATATCGATAAAGGTCTCTTAAGTGCATCACACACACTTTCCTAACCGTCATTGGAGGCTCTTCTCTCAAGATAATTCAGTACAACGAAAGCATACTGTAACTGCGCATTTGGTGCATTGCAACCAAATTAATCTCATGCACACGATTGAAATCAAAGATTTTAGAAGACTAGCCTGAGGGCTTGGCGTCACATGTCCAGGTGGGACCAGCACTGCCTGAGCCATCTACACCTTTTTGTTTTATTGGTCACTGTTATTGCAGCCCCAAGATCAAATAGAGCTCGGGGAGGACGGCTTTAAACAATGGGATGGTAAGAGTGGCTTTCGCTGTGGGAAGAGAAACAGTAACGTATTCCCACCTTTCCATAACCATTCTGATGTTTGCATTATTGTAACATAAACCTAAAACCCAGCAAAACTGTTTTTCTTACATTGCACGTCGAAAGTCTGGACACACTTACGGATAGAAACGTTCTGCATTTGAATGGAAAAATCATTATTATACACGTTCCTCCTTCATTAGTGTATCATTAGTCATGTTCTTTATATACAGTCTCTATAAAGAATAAGTGTGCCCAAACTTTAGACTGGTAGTGTAAATTTGACTCACAGTCCTGTTCTATTAATTATTAACATCCCTAAAAAGGAGAAAGGACAATTAGAAGTCTTGAATGCATTATTTTATTTGCAATTATCCAAGCATGTGAGACACGCCTTGTCTCTTTTGTCTCCCTGTTTAGTGATCACCGCCCTGGACATGGACGCCATGGTGAACACTGTTAAGGGATGGATGGAGAATCCGGTGAAGTTTGCTCGATCCCACGGCGTGACCGTTTCAGCCGTGTCTGAGAGCTCGGCCCCGGAGCGCGAGAACCACATACTCATTATAGAGGGATTTCTTCTTTATAACTACAAGTAGGCATCCATCTTCCGAGTTTTATTGGTTTTATTCAACCTCTAGATTCAGATGGTTGATGGTTTCATCTCATTTCCATCCTCCAGGCCTTTGCTTGACGTCTACAGCAAGTGCTTCTACGTCACCATTCCGTACGAGGAGTGCAAAAGGAGAAGAAGGTGAGGACTGGTGTTACCGATCAGATGCTTCTAAATCAGATCATGTTTTCTAACAAACCCGTCTCGTCCATTTCAGTACGCGAACTTACACCGTTCCTGACCCTCCCGGTCTGTTCGACGGCCACGTTTGGCCCATGTACTTGAAACACAGGCTGCAGATGGAAAACTGCGGCTTAGAAATCCGTAAGTCTACCAAAATAGCCATTTCAAATAACTCGGTTCATTTCATTTGTAACTCACATGCACGATTTGTGTCTGCAGAATATCTGGATGGAATGAGAACAAAAGACGAGCTCTATAACCAAGTTTATGAAGACATTCAGAACTCCCTGTTGAATGTCTTATAGGTAAGATCCTCCGTGCTTTAATGTATATGACCTACATCATTATAAAGATGTATTTCTTATCAGTTCTGTCTTGTTGTCTTTGCAGCATCTCCAGTTGGAATGAAGATGTGTGTGTATAGAACTGTAAATAGCATCAAGAGTAGATATGGCTTCTGCCACTAGACGAATTTTGTAAATAAATACTAACTTATTTTAAACTGCCTGTAATTTTATATTGCTCTATGTAACTTTGTTTTGTTAAATACAAGCATTACTCTCTGGGATGCACAGAGGCGAACAGTGTATGTTAGTATGAATTTGTTTTCATTTTACTGAAACTGAAGCCGTCTTCAGACATCTGAACTACTTCTGTGTTTTGTTGTCATTCTCAACATGCATGGAAAACATCTACGTTGTTGTGATGGAGGATTGTAATGGGCAAAATATTAAACACTTCAAGTTATTTGATAAAAAATGTTATGAAATAAAAATACAGTAAATATACATTTCTTGCTGTCTGATTGTTTAATTTTCCAGTATATTACATTTGGTAAAATATTGTGATATTGTAATTTTTTCATAGAAATATCATTACACCCTTTAAGCTCATGTTTTAATTTATTGATTGCAACATTTTGATGATACTTTGTCATCAAATTTGAAAATATTTCTATTCATATAAAGCCATTTACTTTTATTTATGTCATTTATAAATATATTATATAAACATTTGATATTTTTCTTAAATATATACATACATGTGTGTTTACTCATTAGTGTTGGGCAACGATTAATCGCATAAAAAAAAAAGCATGATATATGTGTGTACTTACGTATATTAAAATACACACATGCATATATTTAAGAAAAATGTTATGTTTATATTTTAAATATATGAATATAAACATATATGTAAACAACTTCTAATCAATGCCCAGCACTAGTATTATATATACAAACAATAATATATAATATATATAATAAACATACACAGTACACACAAAGGTATGTAAACAAAATCTTTTATTCTGGATCCGATTAATCATTTGACAGCACTGGTCCTTTATCATTTCAATTTATTTATGATCATGTCACTAAATATCGCAACATTTCATTATTTTAGTTGCATAATATATATATATTATATTTGGCTCCATTATATCCCTCCATTTACTATATACATATATCAGAAACAGTTTTACATTCATTCAAACATTTATTTAAAGTTATTGCCTTATAACAGAAAACAAACACATCAGGCATTCAAGGTCAGTGTGTTGGTGTTTATAGTTTGTATGAAATGTCAGTAGGCTAGTTCATTTTATTGAAGTGCATTCAGTGCACACGTTCCTTAATTTTTATATTCTCTGAGCATCGGTACTTTAGACTGGATCATGATGTATGTGCATGCACTTGAGTCTCTGGTACAATGAAGTTTTTTTCATGCCAAAATATAAAGTACTTTCAACAAACAAAGCACTTTATTGATGCCTGATAATAAAGAGAGGAATGAAAACAGCATCATTAGTGATGGTGTTGTGTAACAGCAGGCCTCTATTGGCGTCTGTTCATACAGACTGGAATCTAAAACCAGGTGTGAGTGACAAACATAATCACTCTGAGACATTTTATGTCTGCAGGGTAATCTGGGTTTTGTCTCATTTTAGTATTAACACTCGCAGGCGCCGAGTGGAATTATGACAAATGATCAAACGAAGGTGTATAATTGCATGGGAAACTGGAAAATTAGACGTCAGAAGAGGTGTATTCAGCAATGTCAAAGGGCTCTATACATGAAAGATTCATCTTTACCAGTTTGCTTTAGCTATATAACCCATTGTCCATGTTTTGTGTCTCTTAAGCATCAATTGTGTCTCGGAAGTTTAATTTTTTTCTGCAAAATAACTTTTCATAATCTGGCCAAAATTCTTTTTAACTATATGATTAATAGACTATACATTGTATTAAATGAAGCTCAATTAAATAACTGATAAGAATTTAATAATGTTTAATTGTTGAAGTAGTGTAGTAGCCTATTTTCTTTTCTTGGCGTTAAACAAGATTACATTTCTTACCCTATTGGCAAATATTTTTTCTTGTTTTAAGCAAAAACAAATTCATTTAGATACACTTCTCTAAAAACAAGACTAGTATCTTATACATCATTCTGCCTCTTAGATACTGTGCATGTAAATCTTGATTTACGAGTGTAAAGATCCTGGAAAACAAGCAAACAAGACTGTGCTGGGGTGTTAAAAATGTATTTGTAGAAATGGACAGAAATTTGTTTTTGGAGAATTTGATGAGAAATGTTTTTATTAGTGCAATTAATTGAGATTAATTGCATCCAAAATAAAAGTTTATGTTTGCATAATGTACGTGTGTGTGATGTGTATATTTATTATATATGTACAAAATATTTATTAATTTTATTTCATATATATTTAAGAAAATATGTTATGTTTATATATTAAATAAATATATATACATATGATATAAGAATATAAATATGTAAATGTATCCAAATATTTTGTAAAATAAATGCATATATGTGACCCTGGACCACAAACTGAGACCTGAAAGCTGATAAATAAGCTTTCCATTGGTTTGTTGTGATTAGACAATATTTGGCTATTTGAAAATCTTTGTGCCAAAAAAATCTCAATGCTGAGAAAATTGCTTTTAAAGTTGTCCAAATGAAGTTCTCAGCGATGCATAATACTAATGTACAAAATATCTTCATGAAGCATGACCTTTACTTTAGGTAGACTTTTAGAAAATTCTGCTGCTACAAATATACCCCAGTGACTTCAGTCAGGTTTTGTGCTTCAGGGTCAAGTATTATTTTATTTTGGATGTGATTGATCCTTTGAGCACATTTTTGAGATGTCTTCTCTGTTTGCTCACGTTTGATCTCATTGCGGTCCTGCAGGTTGTGAAGCACGACTGTACTGGGCTGGACTGGAAGGTATCTGATGATGCATTGTCAGGAGGTCTGGAGCACGGTTATGTGTGTGAGCGATATATTTAGGAGACATGCCTTCAGTGTCAGGAGAGAAGGGATGTAAATAGATGTGCAGGCTCTGATCTCTAACCGGTTCGACCCCGTGTCACACACCATCAGCCAAGTGCTGGACCACGAGGCCTGGCTGGAGGAAAGGTGAGAACGGCTCCCACGTCACGGTTCGTCACAAAGGCCTCAAAAGATGCAGCTCGGGTATTTATATATTCTAGATGAAATGTGAGGTGACATTCATACGATTCAGTCGCAGTTTTAAGAGTGACTCGAGTGTCGCTGAATCATGAAACTGCTCAGGAAGTGTGTGTGTGTGTGTGTGAGGGGCTTTTGAAGGGCTAAAATTTGTTGTCACACACCCTCATATTTGAGATAAGTGAAGAGCGGCAGCTGTCCCATCAGCAGCTGTAAATGTGTGAGGAACATTTCACTCATATGTCAGATGACAGCCACATTTTTGTGTTCGCTCAGACAATTATTAATAGAACCTGACACTTTCAAACAATACAGTTTTAAGTGTAGTCTAATTATTATTTTCCCCCTGCTTACTTAAGAAACAATAGCATTTGTGTCCAGAGTTTATATAAAGATTTAGTGGAAATTTTATATATTATTTATAATTTTTGTAGATATATCAGTGACAAAAAGAAACACTGATATTTTTTTAATTATCTGAATTGTTGTTTAAAACGTAAATCTAAATCTTTATACAGCATTTATGGTGTTATGCAATGTGTGTATGTGCGTCTGATTTACATGCAAAATACACATTACAATATTAATCAGAATATTAAATAAATGTTTTATATATATATATATTTAAATATATGTAAATATTTTCAAAAAAATTTAATACTTTTATTAGAAATTAATTATTAGTGTGTGTATGTGTGTGTGTGTGTGTGTGTGTGTGTGTGTGTTTGATATATATATATATATATATATATATATATATATATATCATGTTTTTATTGTATTTTATTGTTTGTTATTTCAGTTATTTTTAACCTAGTTAAAACTAAATTATATATATATATATATATATATATATATATATTTTTTTTTTTTTTTTTTTTTTTTTTTTTTTACAAATTGTATTTTTGTCAAATTAAGTGAAGCTTTGTCACATTTCTGTATGTAAGATATGTTCTTCCTTCAATAACAATATTTACAAACAAAAATATATTATTTACAATAAATAGCCTAATATAATATAATATTTTTTTATTTGAAAACATCAACAAAATAGACATTAAAGTGTTCATTTCTGTTTATGCATCTGTAAGTACTGTATAGTCAGTCGAATGAAGTACTTATATATATATATAAGTATATATATATATACTTATATATATATAAATATATATATTTATATTTACAAACTTGTAGCCTATATTTGTCATTTTAAATGGGCATAATCTGTATTGCCATATATTATAATTAAAACGGTTGTAATAAATGTAATTGTCTTGTAACTTAAAGTCTTCTGCTGATCCAGCAATACTTCAGTACTGCTGGTGTAGTAAAAAGTTTATGCTGGGTTTTGAACTCTAGGTGGTGTTTAACTAGCAAGACCAGTCTGGTCAATCAGAATGACTGGTTTACCAACAGGACAAGCACCAGGTCAGCACTAACCAAGAAATTCGACATAGGTTTCTTTCTGCACCAGGCACAGGTTATTTTTACTCAAGTTCATGTAGACCATGTGAGCGCAGACATAAGGATCTGTGGACGAAACCCCACATGACCGCTTTAAACGAGGAGATATGGACACTGGCACATTTGGATTTGAACTTGAAGGGCATTAAGACCTTACCCCTCAAGAGACAAGTGTCAGCAGGAATGTACTGTAAGTCATATGCAAGGTTTTTCTTGCGAACACGTGTACGGATCATGAGTCAATATGAACTTGAAATCATAAAACACGATATCAACAAACTGAGTCAGTATATTTTTATGACCATCATAAACAGTCTGAGATACAAAAAAAAACTTATTATAAGAAAGAAAATAACCTAGTCCTATTAAAGGACATCAACCCAGTTGGGAAAAGGATTTAGAGAGTTTTGGAGCACTTGCTTGGTCTTAGTTTTTAATGTGTTTTCCCTTTTGTTTGTACGTTTTACATTATTCTCACATTTTAAATGAATTAAATTTTTACTGATATATCGAAATATATGCTATTTATTAGCAGCATATTGACTCGGTTTAAAATAAAATATATAAAAGCGAATAGTAACAAAAATGTAATGCATTAACAGTTTAAACAGTATTATATTTAAGCCTGTACATTCATTGTGCATATAATTTATTGAAAGAATGCTATACGTTTTATGCACATGACAAGATATTAAAATGTATTTAAATATATTTAAAAATATATTAACTACAATTAAATTTAATCAATTTTAACTTTATTTTCCATTTATCTGCCAGTGTCTGTATATATATAACTGTTATGCATGTGTAACTGTATATAATAACTGTATAAAATAATTTATTTGCAAAATAAATAATAATAATAATACATTTTACGCGCCTTTCTCACCCATAGCGCCAGTATAATAACAAAAATGCTATGCACAAATATATTTATTAGCCGAGAGGTGTTTTTTTCTGTATTCACTTGATCATTAGCGCGCAATAATCCTGTGCGCATTTGGAGACGCGCGCGTTACGCGCAAGGTCGATGCTTCAAAATGAGACAAATAAACATTTTGTTCATCGAATTATAGACCAGCATCCACGTACATCCATGCTGGCGATCCGTTTGTACTTTTCCCCCAAGCAAGTCACATACTCCATGATCCACAAGCCCGAGAGCTCGTTTATGCTGCGTATCTCCTTAAAAGGCAAAAATGCGTTTTCTCACCTGCTTCCAGAAGTAAATTAAAGGTGACCTTCAGCCCTTATTCTAGGCACTATCATTTAGGTGGCAATTCCTTGAAGAAAAATGTTTCTGCGTCAGGTGTGCGGATATATATTCCTTTTGGGAAATCTTGTGCTCAAACCTTTCAGTGCAAATCAGTGCAGCCCTGGACACCTAGATTTACCAATGAAATAATTTCAAAGCGTAGCAGCGTTAGTTTGATGTCGGGAGGAAACACGGGGAAGATTTTATTCAACAAACCCAACAGAGAAACAACCAGGAGCGCCAAAGACTCTGAGTTTATTCGCTACTGTCCAAAACCTGGTGGAAAGCAACGCTTCTGCTTGTGGTTCGTTTTACACATTTGCCACTTTTAGTCACACAAGTAAAGACTCAATGTAATGTTTGATACTTACTGTAGCCTAAACTGTATCTTAGTCTCTTCTGCTGAGGGAGTGTGAGTGTGTGCTCGGTTCTCTGCTCTAATGAAGGCTGCGCGGGGGTTTTCCTCAGCTCTGCTATTTCTGAGCCCAGTGTCACCTTACTCTATAAGCAGCTCTTGCCATATTTGGCTTTTAACGTCTCGGTTGCTGCTTCACCCAGTGACACATAGAAAGAATTTGGAGTTGAGTAACACTGAATGTGCTGTGACCAGTGTTGCTCTGTTATTGTTTCATAACTGCATGTATATGTATCCAGTATGCTTTGAACACTAAGGATGCCTATAAGAAAGTCTTTTTACTACATTGTTTTTGACAGCATTCTCATTTTACAGCATTTTTACACAAGGTAAAACTGCTACGGAAGCTTCCCTTACCAAAAAGTAGTATACTTAGGTAAAGTAAAGTATATTTTTAAGTAAATTATAGTCCTTGGGACTGAATAGGCCCACTTTCTAGCATAGAAAATGTAATTTACGTATAACTTTGAGTAAGCTTTGAGTACACAACTAGTTTATATTTGTACTGAACTATGCTAAAAGTGAAATTATAGGTATACTGATAGTTTACTAAACAAATACTTGTAGAAGTTTTTTAGTACACTGATGTATAGTCTCAGTAAACTACTAGTTTAGTAGTTTTATACTCTTTTACACTTATATTTAGTAGTATACTTAAGTAAACTTTACTTTAAGAAAAATGATTCTCTAACACTGTTCAGTTTATTTAAATGTAATATTCTTAATATTATTTAATATTTTCACTAATATTTTCACAATTTAAGCAACTGACCTGAAACAGTTCTGCTTTGTTTAAACTCAATTTTTCAATTTTCCATTTCCAGAAGATAAATGATTTTACTTGTGCAACTATTGTTGTGTTATTTTGATTTATATTATGCTATTTACTCAGTAAATGTTGTCACGAATGGGTGTGAAGCAGAGGCAGAGAGACGTTCGGATTCAAATGCAAAACAGTTTAATAAATGGAGTCAGAGTATACACGGCAGGGTCGACAACAGCAAACGGGTATTTCCAAGATAAAGGCAAAAGAGTAATCCAGAAAGAGTAGCGTAGGTCGGCAACGGAAAGTCCAGGATAAACAGAGACACAGATTATAAAACAGATGCATAGCTGTGCTGGCACATCCAGCTGAATGTTACAAATGTATGATGTATGGTAATCAATATACATATTAATATGTTGATTGGGTTATTCCAATACTGGATGTCCTAGTGTAGAATGAAAGTTTGAGGTCAGTACTGGTGGTTTCCAGAGAACTTGATGACCCTATGAATTTTGGGTGACTTCCAGAATATGAAAGATAAACAAGTTTGGTGAATGTCCCATGTGACCACCTTACTGGCAGTAGAACTGAGGTGGCCGATTTGGCCAAATTTCATCACCAAAATAGCCAGGGGAGTAAAAGTTGGCAATCAAATAAAAAAAAGCTGATAAAAGAAAATTGGTTTCAGAATGATAATCAAAATGTAGAGAGAGTCAGCACATCAACACTTTATTACCTCTTCATTGATAACATTTTATTCTGTAAGGTTACACAGTTTTGCTGCTGTTTTATGTCTGATGATCGTGTTAGATTACATGTGGAAGCATCTGTTTTTTTGGTAATTCTGTACAGAAGATGTGTACTAGCGCCCCCACTGTATAACAATTAAAACACAGATTCTAGTTTAGCTAAATTATATTTAGACTTTTTCTAAGCAGGCCTGTAAGTATACTTAAGTGTCATTTTAAGTATATTTCTAACTAAAGGGTTTCAGATT
>JAUMHI010000034.1:19044776-19055168 GCA_032359435.1 Enteromius unitaeniatus
TCACACACACCATTCTGAGGGGTGTTACAGAAATATTACAGCTGTAGATACTGTGTCCCGGTGTGTACTTACACTGTGGTTACACACACATCTAGTTACTGTGGAAGTACACCGGTATTACGGACACTTATTATAAAGTGGAACCAAATGATTTATGTTTTGTGTAGAGAAACACATGTGTTTTTGACAGGAGGGTGGTTTGTTTGTTGTGTAGATGCCATCAGAAGTGCAGCTCACAAACATCTCACCAGAATGCCATGTGCAGCGTTTCCTTCAGACCAATAGAGTCTTTCCTCAAATACAAAGTGCTAAATAATAATGTGAAAAGATGTGCTTTGCCTTCAGAATTTAGTTTATTATTATTACTTATACCTCAGGAGGTCAAAAAGAAGGGTTTATTACATATTTATTTTAAGATGTTTTTGCTCAGGACTGAGCTCTGATGATGTTTCTTGAATCTCCTGATAATATGAAATACACCATCATGGAGGACAAGGTGGCAGGTTTCACCTGAATTCAACTCTAGTGACTAAGCATTTTAGGATCAAATGGTTTGTAGTTAAAACCTGAGTTTTATCATGTTTGCGTTTGTGTCTTTTGCGTTCATGACAGATTTTTGTTTTTCAGTAAATGGAAAGTTGTATAGTATTTGTTTTGTCTAAATAGCTTTAATAGTTTTTTTGTTCGAAGAAACAAACAAGCAATATACTGCAGTTTGTTGTATTTATTTTAAAAACTTAAATTCCTATAAATTACAGAACGTTTTACAGCATGGGTTGTTTCTATTTTGTTTTAATAAAAACCTTTTCCCCTATTTTCTTTTTCAGAGTCCTGAAAGCCCAAAATCCCCAAACCCTGAGTTTTGTCGTGTTTGTGCTTTACTTAAGAATAATTCCTTTAGAAAAAAAAAAGAGTAGAATTTCCACAAATTACAAAAAGCTCCAGCCAAGACCTCCACTGCAGAGACTGCATACGATTTATATCTTTCATATCTAGTATATCTAGTATACTATATCTAGTAGCTAAATGTTGATAATTTTTCAAACATGGTCAAACTCTCTCCAAAGTTCGTGGAGGTTTGCCAGCGTTGCTTTAACAAAACTAACGAGACAGCAGTTTGTCCGGCGAGGAAAGAGTTAAGCGCTGTCTCCCACCATTTGATAAATGTCCCTCCTCGGCTCTTCGGACCTTGTCCAGTCTCTGGAGGAAGCTATGCCTTTTACGCACCTCAGACTCACACATCCACTAGCAGAGGAACATCTGTGCTGGGAGCCCACTTCAGTGACCGTGCTGCTCTAAAATGCATCTCAAGATGCCAAACTTGCTTTTTGTTTTCTATTTACTTCAAGGATTGACTAACTTTATCTGCGCGCAAAACTCCGCGCCCTGGAGGAACCGGATCCAGTGGGTCAATAACGGCCAGGTGTTCAGTTTAATGAGCACGGGCTCGGAGTATAGCGCACCGATGGCGTCCAGAAGACAGTCCAGGGTGTTTCTGAGCAGCAACAGAGATGCTGTCCGAGACAGGACTATGCAAATCCGATTGGAAGCATCCGACTCTGCAGCCACGAGTAGCGGCAGCATCGCGCTTTTGGGTCCGGATCGCATGCAGTACATCGCGGCGAACAGCCGCTCACCTGGCGCCAGACAAATGCAGGTGCGTCAGCGGCTCAGAGCAGCTCCTGGAACCAGACCCAACGCCACCGAATACTCCGGCGGTGGAAGAGCCCCGGCTCAAGGGGAAAGCACCGCACGGAGGGCGACAGCGGCTGCCAATCTCCAACTCCTGGAAGCGCCAACTGAGACCTCAAACACGGGGCCCTACAGAGCGCCAACTCCAAACGCGGAGCAGGGAACCACATCTGAGAGCATGGCAGGAGATGATCCGCGGAACAGGAATACGGTTTTCTATAACATCTACCCGCCCGGCGGAAGGACGGGCATCCCCCGCCGCGCTCCGCCTGGCACCGGTTACGGCACAAGATACTTCCAAAACGGTGAGCTGCGCGCAAAGGCGACTTTAGCCTCAGCACATGGGGGAATATGTGGGATTTGTTTCAATATTTTCGTATATGTATATGTTGTGCTCGTCTGCAGGTCTGCCAGATCTTGTGCCAGATCCATATGCCATCCAGACCGGCTCATACATCCAGCGCGTCCAGATGTACGCGCTCCGGTGCGCGGCGGAGGAGAACTGCCTGGCGCGGTGCGTTACGAATTATGATCCGTGTTCATTTACAGTCAGTGACCATAACAAATATCTAGACACTGAAGTCACACTTAACCCTTTAGTTGTGCTGAACATATTTCACTGAATTCGGTGTTCCCCGGAATAAACTACTGATTTTTTCCTCCAAATATATGTTTTTTGTTATTGTTGTTTAGTTTTTTTATCAGAATCCAGAAAAACTTGAGACAATAACCCCTAAATAAATTTAATTTTATTTAATAATAATTAAATATAATAATTAAATTTAATTTTAAAATGGAATATTTGTGTCTGCCTTTTGCACTAATGAGTATTTCCAACCCCTTTATTATTCATTCATTTTAAAATTCAGGAATGAGTTTTTGAGTCAAAAAAATATTATTTTGGCAATGCTCATTCAAAAACGGAGGCAAAAATAACCTATTCGTTCCAAAAAGAAAAAATTAAATCAAAAGAAAACAAGTTAAAAATCATAGGTCGGCCATTTTTGACCAGGAATACCACAAGATGTTGAAAACAAAATGATCATTTTTTGAGGAAACGTTGTGAGCAAAGTCAGTAAGTTTTAGTCCAATACATTAACATTAAATAACAATTTAGGGGAAAGAAAGTCTTCTCCGTGTAAAAATGACTAGAACACAAAGGGAGGGTCAAAAATGCCTGAATGTCATCGCATTAGATACAAATTGTTAAAGAAAATGTCATTAATTGTACAAGAATGATGCACAAACACTTTACGAGCAAGACATTTGATAAGACTCTAACACACAATGCATTAAAGAACTAATTTAATCCATTAATTCAGTTCAGTTCAATTTACTTTATTTATCCTGCAGGAAATTACTTATGTGATGACTGCCACAACACAACAAAAAAACACAAAAACACAGAACCACAATATAAAACAAACAAACTATTCCGTACTACACACAGAGAAAACTTGGTATAAAATCTATTCATCTGTGGATCATGCACCTAAATAAAAAAGTTCATATAAATTACACTTAAACAAGGCAATAAATAGTCATCAAAATATTTCAGTATTCAATACTAAAAAGTAATGTTGACCAAAAAGTAACATTACACATGAGAAACTATTTCATATAAGTTATTACACATATCAAATAATTTAACACCCATTAAAAAAATCAACAAATGATATTCCACACCATAGTATTAATATTCAGCAGCTAATGAAACATATCACAATGTAGCACATAATGGACTTACCTGTCATAACAGAATAGCACACACAGTCTTCCACATACTGATAGTTACAACCCATACAGCAAGATCCACAAATTTGTTCAGATTACTGTGAGGATAGGTGACTAAGAGAGGAATTATAAAGTCTGATAGCAGTGGGAAGGAAAGATCTTTTACGGCGTTCAGTGGAGCACTTTAAGCTGATAAGTCTGTGGCTAAAAGTACTTCTCGATACATCCACCACATTATGGAGTGGGTGATCTATATTGTCCTTAATTGCCCGAAGTCTGGACAATATTCTCCCTTCAGCCACAGTTTCCACATTGTCCAATTTCTCACCCACCACAGAGCCAGCTTTTCTGATCAGTTTATTTAATCTATTTATGTCTGCCACTTTCATATTACCCCCCCAGGACACCACAGCATAAAAAATACAACTGGCAACAACAGACTCATAAAACATCCTCAACATGGTACTGCAGACTCTAAAGGGCCGAAGTCTATGTAAAAAGTACAGTCTACTTTGACCCCTTTTTATATGTGGCCAGAGAGTTCTTGGACCAGTCCAACCTATTATCAATATGCACACCCAGATATTTATAGTCCTGAACAATCTCCACATCCACCCCTCTAATCGACAGAGATGTGACAGGAGGTTGTGATTTCTGCAAGTCCACCACCAATTCTTTAGTCTTTTGGATGTTGAGCTTCAGCTGATTCAGCTCACACCAATCCACAAACCTGTTTACAGCCATCCTATATTCCAAGTCATCACCTTTCTTGATATATCCGACTATTGCTGAATCATCTGAAAATTTTTGCAGATGACAGCCCTCCTTGTTTTGAAAGTCAGATGTATACAGGGTGAAGAGGAACGGTGACAAAACAGTTCCCTGAGGTGCACCAGTGCACAAAGATTATTGTGTGCATTATAATGCAAAGTGATATCAAGCATAATTGTAACCAGTAATGATCCATCTTTATTTAGACCTGTGTGTGAGAACTTGGCCTAAAAATCAAACACCTTTGAAAGATCTAGCATTGAGATTTTGTTCAATGCAATGATATTCAAATATTAAAAAGTGTTCAAGGAGTTTGCGATGTCTTACCGTGTTAAAGCAAGCATACTCTACACTAAAAATAAATAGTTGCATGCTTTAGATGGTCTGTTTACTTCACTGTTGTTGTGGTATGGTTTGAAGCAAATGGTTTCAAAGCACCCAGTGATCCGTGAGCTTTCATCTTTCAGATCTGCATACAGACCCTCGGTCAGAGACATCGACTACAGGGTCCTGTTGCGCTTCCCACAGAAGGTCAGGAACATGGGAACCACTGACTTTCTGCCCGTCAAACCCAGACATCAGTGGGAGTGGCACAGCTGTCATCAGTGAGTCCCATTAATAACAGTCTAAATAAAATGCAACCTGGTTTCCGAAAAATATGCATCTCTGTGCACTTTTTATGTAGCACTATTTTTAAGTTTCACCACAGTTTCAAAGAGAAATGTCACTGAGTGGTGCTAAAACACAGATTCAATATGTGAACCCTGGCACATTTCGAAGCTGGATATTTGTGACAATGACGTGCAGTCATTGTTTTTAAATCTCCCAGAATATTAATATTGTTTTGAAACTGCAGTGATATGTACTTATTGGTGCATATTTTATGTCTTGATAAAAAGTGCACCACGGTTTATGTCATGAGACCAGGTAGATAAACCAGACGATTTGCAAAAAAATAATACTACCTAATGTGATCAAGCTGAACTAAAAATATCAATAATAATCTTAATTTCTTATATTTGCTTATTAGTATGCATATTACTAGAATATTAGCCATTATTTGGGGTAATTACGCACATATTAATGTCTTATTCTACATGACATTATTCTACATCCCTAGAACCTAAACCTAAGTATTAACAAGCAGCAAATTAGTAATGTATCGAGGGAAGAG
Organism: Enteromius unitaeniatus; assembly: GCA_032359435.1. Lineage (NCBI taxonomy): Eukaryota > Metazoa > Chordata > Actinopteri > Cypriniformes > Cyprinidae > Enteromius > Enteromius unitaeniatus. Next base: position 19,050,148 of record JAUMHI010000034.1, read on the forward strand.
TCGTAGTTAATAGTGAACAAGTGGTCCCAGTATTAAAGTGTTACACGAGAATGCTATGAAATGCACATATTTTAATGCGAAAGTGTGACGTTCAGTGTTTTTAAACTGAGCAGACCAAAATTAGTAAGAAGCAATATTTGTACTGGATTTCATTCAACAGATATGATGCAGGGTGATGAGATTATTACTATTGTAAATTATGATCAAATTATAATGAAATCACTGCAATTTGTGCTTATTATAAAATGACAGCAACAGCAATGTTATACAATACATTAGTGTTCAATAAAAAAAATAAAATACTATTAAAAATCAGAACAAACCTGCATTCAGAGTGTGATCTGTGTCCTAAATCCTGCTTGAAGGTTTAGTGTGAGATCATAATGTGTGTGTTATCTGACAGGCACTATCACAGCATGGATGCGTTCAGTCACTATGATCTCCTGGACATCAGCACCGGACTGAAGGTCGCAGAGGGTCACAAGGCTAGTTTCTGTCTGGAAGATACAGGCTGTGATTCTGGATTTCACCGCCGATACGCCTGCACTGCACACACACAGGTACACACATTACACACTCACATTTATTTATTTTAGCATTTCCATAGCAATATTTCTCATGCTTGTCAAAATCAGTGTTGTGTTTGAATAGAGTTATTATTGCTGTGTTTTTTTTAGGGTTTGAGTCCAGGCTGTCACGACACATACGCCGCTAACATCGACTGTCAGTGGATTGACATCACAGACGTCCCTCCTGGAAACTACATCCTCAAGGTATGAGAAATAAAGCTAATGTAGAGAGCTTCTCCAGACTGGATCCTGTTGATGAGCCTTTCACTTCCTGTCCAGGTCACGGTCAATCCAGACTTCCTGGTGCCCGAGTCTGACTTCTCCAACAACGTAGTGCGCTGTGAGGTCATTTACACCGGTATTTACATCCAAACCAGAAACTGCGTCTTAACTGGGTGAGGACATGCTTTTTATTACCCTTTTCAGTAATAATAACTGCTAATCATACAAATCATTAGTTAAGCCTTAGCAAATAGCCAAAATTCTTTATAAAGCATTGTTCCAACATTAACAGGTATTAATAAACAGTTTATAAATACAGCCATAACTGTTTTGTTCTTGAGCTTACCTATAATATTTAATAACTGTATCGTCATACATACATTCATTCAATCAAATTATAATTTATAAAACCAGTTATTTAGGAGTTGTCAGTGGTTCATAAGTTCATTTAGAAAGTGTAAGTAAAACACATGATAGTAGTTGATAATAGTTGCTCATTGTGTTAATGAATGCTTAGTAACACATATATTCCTGCTTTACTTCATGATTAAGTCAGGCATTCATGAAACATTTAGTTTTTGTGAGCTCATCTAAAGCTGAGTAGTATGTAAAGCATTTACAAAAGAGACTTGAAGACTCATTTATCTTCCAAACAGAAAAGAACTCAACACAGAGGGATACAGAACACAGAAATATTTTTTCATGATGCAAAAGATTGTAATAGATGTGCTTATAAATCATTTTATAGTTGTATTAATCAGAAGAACACGTTACTTTTTTTTGAAAACAGGCTCATTTTCCACCTCCCCCAGAGTTAAACAGTTGAGTTTTGCTGTTTTTGAAATTTTTTGAAACTTTTGATTAGACCGTTCACCCAAGAGTTTAAATATTTTTCCTATTTAAAGCTTGACTCTTCTGTAGTATACTATCGTATCGCATTGTATACTAAGACTGATGGAAAATGAAGTTGAGATTTTCTAGACTTATACAGTATAACTAGGAGCTATACTTTCATTCCGGGGGAATAATAGAGGATCGTCACAGCTGTACCATGGCTGCAGCAGGCGCAGTGTTATCATGCAGCACCTGAAAGTATTCCCCCGCATTTTCAGGCGCTGTGTAAAAAGTTCCTTAATTATTACGGCAGAATGAGAGTATAGTTCCTGGATATATCGGCCTAGAAAAACTTTTCATTTTCCGTCGGTCTTAGTACATGATGTAACTATAGAAGAGTCAAGTTTTAAATAGGAAAAAAACTCTGATAATTTTTGAGTGAGATGCTAATGGTCTAATTAGATTCAATGAGCTATGCTAAGCTACCAAAAGTAAGCTACTTAAAAGTGCACCCAGGTATTGACTCAATGGATTCAAAAACGGTAAAACTCAACTATTTAACTCTAGGTTAGTTGGAAAAAAAGTTGCGTTTTCCTTTAACTGCTTACTAATGACTATTAATGTTGGGACAGTGCCTTAGAAAGGATGAACTTTTTTTTTGATGAACATTACTTACTAATGCTTACCAAATGATTTATAGCATGCAGTTGTAATAAAGTGTTACCGTTTTTTTCGAATGCTTATACACATTTTCAAACTTTGCCTCTTTTTTCAAAACCTTACCAAGAATTACACACAAGATGCAAAAAGCCTCACATCTCTTGCAAAATGAAGTACTGCATTCAAATATTACAAACACATCTCAAAAGCAAACATTTGCAAACACCTTTGCCATAATATTACAGCCCAGTCTCACAGTATTTATTTGTGGCAGGGACACGTTTATTTCTTTATTTTTCGTAAGTCCAGCATGAATGGATGCATCCAATGGAATCTTAGTTTAAAGAACGTGCTGGACTTACGAAAATAACGAAATAAACGTGTCCCTGCCACGAATATATATATTAAATATACATTTCGTGATTTAGTCACAAACTGCCATCAAACTGCATCACAAATTGTGTAAGCAAAAAAAAGACGTAAAATTTGCGGTAAAAAAAGGCAGCTGTGGTTGCCTTAATTTGACTGTAAAAAGGTAACAACATTTTAGTTTTTTACAGTTTTAAGCTAAATTTACAGTTAAATAATTTATTAACATGGTAATTAACTAATATAATGTTAATATACCAACCTAATAAAGTACTAAAATCAAGTACAACTGTTTTGTATATTTGAAATACACTGACTAAATGCAGGTGATGATTTATGTTTTTTCCCTGTAAATTTTACAGGAATTTACCATTAACCATTTAATAGGTTTTACCGTAGCATTTTCAGGTTTTTACTGTTAAAATCATGGTATTTTTTTACAGTGCAAGTAAAGATTTTGTGTGTAAGCAGTTGAGAATATTGTACATTTTTTATCAATATGTGATCAGAGCAATAATCCGGTACATGTATTTTTTTCTCTCTGTTTCCAGGATGTAAAGCCCTCGTTCCACTGGTCGGAGAATTTTTTCAGGCCTATATAATAGGTTTAATTATATTAATTTAATTGAAAGCTTTTTTAGTAACTTGAAACACTCCATATAGCTGTTGGAGTTATATTTATGACAAAAATGTACTGTATCTATTTTAGAGAGTGAGAGTGAGTAATAATAAGTGTTTTTGTTGTTTGCGTTATAATAAAAATGTAATTTTGCTTTTACTGTATGTTAAATGAAGAACTATACATTTTGTATTTATTGCATTGGTTATGAAAAATATAAGCATTTTCTTTTAAAGTAAGATTATTGAGGGACATTTTTTGGCTTTTATTAGATGGTGGTTGAGTGCAGATCACTAGTGTAAAATACACACTCTTAAAAGGTTTGGTTTTCCAGGTTTCAGTTGATATTTCTGTCTTGAACATCTTGAGAAGTTTGCTGCGAGCTTCCTTTGTCTTTGCCATGATTATAAAAGTCTTTCCATGATCGCTGGACTTGGATGAACGAGGTCGTTTGTGGTTTGATTTGCAGTACACAGAAATGCAGAGAATGACGTAGAGAAAATGGACTGTGGTTCTTTTCTAAACTCTATCTTCATTAAATCAGGAGTTTATTCAGTACAAAAAAGTTGAAATGAGCTATCAGTTGAGATGTTTAGATGTTTAAGTGTAGATGTGGAACGAAACCTTCCCAAACCCCGGGGAATGAGAGCTGAGATTAGAGTCTGAGACGTTTTACTGCCTCCTTCAGTATTTACTGTACAGGAGAGGAGAAGCTGAACTGAGTCACAGTCTTCATGCTTGAGATTCTTCACTCTTATTATGACTTTGGAACAAATGTAGTTTGTATTTAATATTTCCTAATGAGCAAAAACTTTTTAGTTTTACAAACTCTGGAATTGTTGAGCTGCAGACGTAAATAGGACGAAATGTCCCTTTTCTGAGTATTTACATGCACTTCACCTAATATTTAACTTCCTTTGAAGACAAACAGTCGGTGCATGAAGGAAATCCCAGAATGCACTGGGATGCAGTGCTATTTTTGCTATTTTGTATTAGCTTGCTCTAATACTTTGTTTTCATTTTGATTTTAGTTCAACTAAAAATAACTGCATTTAATTTGCAACTAAACTAAATTTTAAATTTACTTTAGCTAATGTTTATTTCAAGTAATTCTGTCATTTTTGCTTTTTTCATTTTTATTTTCTTTTTTTGTATTTCTGTGCATTCAGTTTATTTTTATTTTTAGCTTTAGTTAACTAATTTCATTAAACCCATTTTATTTCTGATAGTAATAAAAAAACAGATTTTAAGCAATAGTTCTCAGAAAAAAAATATATTTTGTGAAATTTATTCACCCTAATCCAAGAGGAGTTTGTTTCTTCATCAGATTTGTAGAAATGCAGCATCTCTTGCTCATCAACGCATGCTCTGCAGTGAATGGGTGCCGTCACAACAGCTGATAAAAACATCACAATAAACCATGGCACTCTAGTGCATCAGTTATTAAGATTATTAAGATGTTTTAACTTTAAACTCTTGCTTCTGTCCATAATTCAAATCTCTTTCACCAGTGAAAAGTGTTCTGGTTTGAATCAGGAGAGAAATCTGAACAGATCAAGCATTGTTTCCAGAACAGCTCTAATATGTTGCTGGATTCTAATGAAGAGACAACAGGAACTTTTCAATTGGACCAGAATCAGTTTATAGTTTTTGTGAAGTTTAGGCTTACATTCAGTGTTTGGTGCTTGTACATTAGTGTCAGTCATCTATCATTTCCTCTGATTTTAGGCAATACTCATGGGTAGGGT
>JAUMHI010000034.1:19071769-19091345 GCA_032359435.1 Enteromius unitaeniatus
TTAGGATAGAACAATATTTGACTGGGAAACAACTATCTGAAAATCTGGAATGTGAGGGTGCTAATAATAATAATAATTGCCTTTAAAGTTTTCCAAATGAAGTTCTTAGCAATGCATATTACAAAATCTACAAAATATCTTCATGGAACATGATCTTAATATCTTCATGATTTTTTGGCACATTCAATGTATTGTTGGTTATTGCTAGAAATATTATGGAAATATTGTTTTAGTTTGACTTTTGCGAACCAAAATCGGCTTATTTGGGCCACGTATTTTTTACACAATTAAAATAATATTTCAGTAGAGCTTAACCTCTATCTGTAAATCATTGGCATGAGCTCTACAGTGGACTGTGTTTTCCTGACAGGAATATATATTTACAAAGCAAAACAGCCCTTTTCCCGCAGAACGGTGAACGTGTGTAGACGTCATCGCCCCCGTGTGCTCTACGTGGGTTGCGCTTGCTCGTGACGTCACCGCGCTCGAGTGGGAGTCGAATCTTCTCCGGAATCGTTTGCTTTCATTTCTGCACGAGCCCGTCGCGCGCCGTTTCCTTCTCTCGCCTTCGGACCAAAACAAACGTCGCTCCGCCGCACCGCCGAGGGATTATTCGGTGTTTTCTGTGAAAAGGCGGCTAGCAAAGCCAGAAAAACATGAGTGTGGAGGCGTACGGGCCGAGCTCGCAGACGCTCACCTTCCTGGACACGGAGGAAGCGGAGCTGCTCGGGGCCGACACGCAGGGCTCCGAGTTCGAGTTCACCGACTTCACGCTGCCCAGCCAGACCCAAACTCAGGGCCAGACCCAGAGTCAACTCGACAACCAGGTATAAACGCACAAAACACACAATCTAGCGTCCTGTCAGGCGGCCCTCAGCGCGTTTGAGTCCAAATATGGCGAGCTATCAGGCGTTAGCCGCGCGGGAGCGTTAGCAACGACAGAGCAGGCCGCCAGAAAGAGACAGAGTTGTGTCAGAGGGACTTTTGTGAACTACAAGAGTGTGCGAATGCTCATGTAATTGGCTAATTAATTTAACGACGTGTAGTAGCTCTTATGTTGCTATCGATGGGGAAATGCGTTGCGTCAAATAGCTTGTTTTGGTCGGTTAGCTGTAGCTCTCAGGTGTGTTTGCGTGCTTCCAGAGGGACTTTTGTGAACCACGTTGGTGTCTTGTTCAATTTAACGTGCTAACAAATGCACTGGCTCTAATATTATGTTTGATGATGGATGTGTTACGTCAGATAGCTTGGTTAGCTGCAGATCTCAGGTGTATTTGCCTGCTTTCAGAGGGACTTTTGTGAACTACGTTGGTGTTAGTAATAAACTCATTTTCTCCTGGTATTAAACTGCATGCTGTAACAGAGCAGAGATGTGTGTTTTGGGACAGATAGCTTGTGTTAGCTGCAGCTGACAGGTGTGCTTTGTTTACTATGATGTGGTGTGGAGATATTTATGATAACATGCGTCTTTCATTTCTAGCACGTGTTATTGTTTTTCACAGGTTTATCTCACATTTGTGTTTTAGTGTTGTGGTGTGTCTATTTTCTTCTTTTATAGAGCGTTTATGATTTAGGGTGGTTTCTTATGTATAACTTGATGGTGATTTGGCATGTTTAAATGAACATTGTTTTATTAAATTGTTATGTTTGCTTTAATAATAAGGTGTGCATTAGCTGCAGACTTTTAAGAGCATGCTGCTGAGTAAGTCGTGTTGTTTGAGTAAATCAGGTGTGCGTTTGCGTTCCTCTTTGTGTACGTTGCAGATGTGTGTTTTGAGAGTGCACTGGATTGAATCTCCTGTTTTTACGCATGTACAATTTGTAGAAATGGTGGTGTTAAGGTGAAATATTTTGTGTTTAGGTGAACGGGCCTGATGGCGTTCTGCCCAACGGAGAGGATGCAGTGGTGAAGACTAGCCAGCTTCTGGCCGAGCTGAACTTTGAGGAGGACGAGGAAGATACTTACTACACTAAAGATCTGCCAGTGCATGCCTGCAGGTACGGATGACACACCTGTCCTGATCTCTCACGCTGTAATGATCTGTCTGTAGCTGTGAGAGAGCTAAAATAATGCACCATTCTCTGAAATGCTTGCTTCACAGTATTATTTGTGTAATGACACTGTGCTGAAAAAATATCAGGTGTCCCATGCACGTTATATTTATGTAAAAGTTGATGCGTGGCCCCTCTGATTGAACACTATGTTTGATGTTTTGGTTTTTTTTAGATTTTGGGTTATAATTTATATGATTTTGCAAAGGAAAGTATATGTTTTCGGTCATTATTTTCACCAAATTTTCAGGTTTTAATTCGATTTTTTTAAAGCATTCGTAACTTGTATGTCCATACACTATCTATCAACTGTTTGAGTTGGTAAGATTTTTATTTCTTGAGGATTCATCAAAAGGGTCAAAGGTGATGCTACATGTACATGCTTTTATAAGCATACAAAAGATTCATGTATTTGGATTTAAAATATTTAAAACATTTATATATATTTTTGTTTATCAAATCAAATATTTTGAACTTTCTCTCCATGAAAGATTGCTTAAAAATTATGTATCATGTTTCCAATAAAATATAAAACTGTTTTCAACATTGGTAATGTAATGATTTCTGAAAAATCACATTACATTAAAGTCTGGATTAATAATGCTGGAAATCGTTGCATCACAGGAATAAATGACAGTATAAAATGTGTTCTTGAGTAGCAGAAATATTAAGAAATCACATAAGACTCCAAATTTTCAGTACTGTTGTGTGTAAGTATTATAATTTTGTGGACTGGTTCTTGTTTTGTGTGTTTGCAGCTACTGTGGCATCCATGATCCAGCATGTGTGGTTTATTGCAACACCAGCAAGAAGTGGTTCTGCAACGGCCGCGGCAACACCTCTGGCAGGTGAGTCCACCAGTTCATTGATTTTGTTAGCCAAAGCGTTGTTCAAAATGAAAAAATGCTGATTTTTGTCACATTTGTTTTCTCAGTCATATTGTGAACCACTTGGTGAGGGCCAAATGTAAGGAGGTGACTCTGCATAAGGACGGACCGCTGGGAGAGACTGTTCTGGAGTGCTATAACTGCGGCTGCCGTAACGTCTTCCTGCTCGGCTTCATCCCAGCTAAAGCCGACTCTGTTGTGGTGCTTCTGTGCAGGTGAAGCATTTCATTCTGACTCACAAACTCAAATTCAGTAATTCTGAGAAAAGTTTAGCTTTTGTTATTTACTGATGTTTTTTAAATAAAGGGAGGGTTAGTCTTTGGTTTTAGTCATTTAAAAAACCCTGAATGCTTTTTTACCTGCTAGATTTCCTCTTTATTGTTTGCGTATGATACCTCTATGTTTACAAGATTGATTTAAGGCTTTTAGACTCATGAAAAAACATGAAATGGGAAAGTCCCATGCGTTTTCATTGTTACATGATGAAACTGGGCGTGAGCGTAAGAAACTGTACTCTATGTACCTGTTGTGCTAACATAATTGCTTTCAATATGTTTATGATTGCATATTTATACACACATGCATAATTGTTTTTGTAATTTTTATAAAGATTTTATTTCCCTAAAATATATACAATATTCATATTAAATTGCAAAAAATAGTTTATTTGTATTAATAAATACACAAAATAAATCAACGATACGGACATAATTTTATTTTTCTGAAGTTTACCTCATGTTGACTGAATTCATTTTATTTAGAATTTCATTCTAAAATACATAGGTGTACAAACATTTACTATATTTCAGTTTAAATATCGTATTCAGTGTAATCATAAAGTATCCTTTACAGTAGGAACGCAAACAATTGCCTGTTTTTTTTTTCTTTTACAACCCCCCCTAATGAATAGAGATAATTGAACAATAATGGTCAGAAAATATTAAATATGAAATTAAATAGTGCGTGTGTGTGTGTGTGTTTGTTTATTTATATATATATATATATATATATATATTTATATATTTATATTTATATATATGGAAATAGTAACTTTATACATCCAGGGAGAGAATGTGTCTATTTAAAATAAACTGAAATGACTTTTAATTAAAGTCATCATTCACATGTAGCAACAAAATCAGACTTTGTTTTTGATATAAATTCAACCAATTTCCTCCATTTATCAAGAAGACTATTTATTTATTTTTTTTTAAATGTTTTTTAATACATTTTAAAACACAGAAGAATACAAAAAATTAAAAAACAGAGGAGAACAAAAACAAACTGAAATATTTAGCAATGAACAAATACATTAAATGATATTTTCTAAAAAGAAATAAAAATAAGACACAGTAAATGTAATAACTTAAATAGTATGTTGTTCAAGCTTTTTGGTGTAAATTGAATCACTCCACTTAAAGCTGTGACACACTGAAAATCTTTTTTTTACATTTGGTGCTGGTTTATCAGAAGCTGTCAGCCATTGCTTATCAAGCGTGTGCACTCGCTCCGTCTCATGGGTGTGTGTTTGTTTGTGTGTTTAGGCAGCCGTGTGCCAGTCAGAGCAGTCTAAAGGACATTAATTGGGACAGCTCTCAGTGGCAGCCCCTGATCCAGGACCGCTGCTTCTTGTCCTGGCTGGTGAAGATCCCGTCTGAGCAGGAGCAGCTGAGGGCCCGTCAGATCACCGCACAGCAGATCAATAAACTCGAGGAGCTCTGGAAGGTACAGGGATTTACTGCTTCATTAGAAATAATAATAATAAAGCACTTCCAGACTGTATGTTCTGTCATGTTTGCAGGAAAACCCAACAGCGACCCTGGAAGATTTGGAGAAGCCTGGAGTGGATGAGGAACCTCAGCACGTTCTGCTGCGATACGAAGATGCCTATCAGTACCAGAACATTTTTGGTCCGCTGGTCAAATTAGAGGCCGACTATGACAAGAAACTCAAAGAGTCCCAAGTATGAAAACCTTCCTGTGGATAAACTAGCGATAAATGATGCAATAGTACTGAGATGATGACAATAATGATGATTGCATTTTTTTGTTAACTTTCTGCTTAAACTATGGAGTGCAACAGGGGCTGTTCACTTTTTCAAAAGTGAATGTAATTTTCTATGTAGTTAAAAAAAAATAGTTCAGACCAACCAACTCTGAATTGAATATATTCGCATTAAGACATTTAATTAAAGCCTACTACAGTCAAATGAGATGAATTTCCACACATATATCTATAAAGTTATATTTTCCTGGTTTATCTCAATAAATTTTTCACCCCCATTTCTTTATTTTTAATCGCAATTAATTAATCTGCTTAGATTGAACTGCCCTTGTATATGAGTTTCTTTTCTCTTAAAAAGGCTGTTTATAAGTGCAAAGTCCAAATACAGAATCAGATTTAATGCGTCAGATGTTTAATATTTATTCTGCTTGCTTGTGTCCTGTCTTTTTCCTTCAGACTCAAGACAATATAACAGTGAGGTGGGATTTGGGACTGAATAAAAAGCGGATAGCTTATTTCACTCTGCCCAAGACGGATTCAGGTGGTAATATTTACTTTCAACATCTTCTGTGTCTACCAGTGGTTCATATCCATCCCATCCCTAACACCGTGTCCCATGCATCCCTCATCGATGTGTGCACGGACTTGAGTGTGTGTGTGTACACGTGCGCGAGTGTGTGTGCGCGCATGTGTGTTTGTGGTGCTGTATTGATGTATGTGATGGATATATAGCTCTATTATTGTTATTGGAGCATAAATCTGCAGAATGTGTTCTCTCTGACTACGTTTTCTCTGTTTGGGTGGTGTTTATCAGACATGCGGCTGATGCAAGGAGACGAGATCTGTCTGCGCTATAAAGGAGACATGGCTCCGCTGTGGAAAGGGATCGGACATGTCATCAAAGTCCCAGACAGTATCCTTTCAGCAAAGATCAAACTCCCTGTTGTCACACAATGACGGCTATTATTTTCTCTTGATAATGTGCTTAGGCATGCGTTGCTTACACTAAGGATTAATGACTTGACAGGCAACCACCCAGAACACCATAGCAACATAATTGCAACCTCTGTAGAGCAAAACTCATACAGCACACTTGCGTCGTGACCATAAGTTTTGTAGGCACTCTTTGTTATCAGCAGAACGCCAGTAGCGTGTCCTTACTGTGCTGTTACAGGGCGGTATATTATACAGTTGAGTCCTTAACCGAGATCCTCTCAGATTATGGAGATGAAATTGCCATCGAGCTGCGCAGCAGTGCTGGTGCACCTGTGGAGGTTCCGCATAACTTCCAGGTGGACTTTGTCTGGAAGTCGACATCTTTTGACCGGTTAGTCCTACTATCACTTACGCATGCATATTACTAGAATATTAGACATTTATTAGTGCTAATTAAACTCATATTAATGCCTTATTCTACATCCCTAATCCTACCCAATACCTAAACTCAAATTCGGATAGATGGAGGGTGGCGCTTCAGGCCATAACATGACAACATAAACATCAGTTGAGGGCTTCAACTGTGCTTTTTAAAGGAGAATATGCAGGCTGTACTACTGCTGTCAGTAGTACTGGAAATTAACATGATTTCTTAATGCCTGCTGAACATAACAGAGACATTTTAAGATTATTACAATGCATTTGTTACCTTTAAATTTCACGTTTTTTTATGTTAAGTTTTCAAATGACTACATATTTCATGCATGAGTCTCTCAGCCTGAAAGCTACAGTTCTGATTATTTGTAGTTGTGTCAAAAAAACCTTTGTGTTGCAATTATAATTTTCAGAGGAACAATTGCGTGAAATAGTCTGATGATCTGTGAACCTGGTGCACACAAAGTTAAACTTCTTCTTTGTCTAATGCAGCATGCAGAGCGCCCTGAAGACGTTTGCTGTGGACGAGACCTCTGTGTCCGGCTACATCTATCACAAGCTGCTGGGTCATGAGGTGGAGGACGTTATCATCAAATGCCAGCTGCCCAAACGCTTTACTGCTCAGGGCCTGCCAGACCTCAACCACTCGCAGGTACACCGCTGTCTAAAGCCCCCTTCCTCTGATTCAGCCCTTGCTCCTCAGGTTTCTAATGGTGTTTCTGAACGATATAGGTTTATGCTGTGAAGACTGTGCTGCAGCGACCCCTCAGTCTGATCCAGGGGCCTCCAGGAACCGGCAAGACTGTCACCTCTGCCACCATTGTCTATCATCTGGCCAGACAGGGCAATGGGTGAGACATGTTCCCTCGTGACACTGTTAGATGCCTCACTGATTTCCTGTGCATTTTACACTTTCAACATGACATAAAGTTAGTTTGTTTAATCACTAGGCTACTATATTGAAGACTTCATATCATAAATTGTTTTAAGATTTCTGTAATATTAGGTACCTATAATTTGCACAATGTGAATCGCATAATCCAGTCATAAACAAATGATTAAATCAAATTTAACCACCTTTTGATATCGACTAGTAAAGAGTACTATTAGCCTAAAGCAGGGTTATGCCATAGTTTATTTAGAGCATTTAAGTAATTTTTGTAAACATGTCTTAGACAAAAACATTACGGATGAGCATCTTAAGATAAAACAAAGGCACTGACATGTTTGAAGATCAGTCAGTGTAAGTTTCCTTCAGTTTAAAACAGCTCAGATTTATATTTTGGTCTAGGACTAAGCTTAAGCCTGGTCTGCGAAACCTTTGTTTGTTTTTTTGAGTCTGGTCTGAATACAATCATAAATAAAAACAAATACTTTTTTTCCTTTTATTGAACACATTTTATTTGTTGAACAGAATCTGAGGAAACATTTTTTTCATAGCTAATTACCTGATTTTGTAATTATTTTGCATTGCTCTTAGATTGGATATTCTGATTCCAATAGTGACACATGTTTTTTCATTTGTAAAAATTTAATTTGACCATTTAAGCCGAGTCTAAATGTATTTTGTACAAAAAAAAATGGTAAGGGAACCTAGGACCTAGGAAGATGTAAAAAGAAAAATGAATTTGGGAGAAATATGGCCCTATAATATCAACTGAGAGTTGCTTTGTGTCTGTTTCATGGTTTAGTCCGGTTCTGGTTTGTGCTCCGAGTAACATCGCAGTGGACCAGCTGACAGAGAAGATCCATCAGACAGGGCTGAAGGTGGTTCGTCTGTGTGCTAAGAGTCGCGAGGCCATCGACTCACCTGTGTCTTTCCTGGCTCTGCACAATCAGATCCGCAACATGGACAGGTACAGCCTTTTCTGTTCTTAAGTCTTATGAATTCTGTGTGTCCCTATTACTGTCCCTCGGATTTAGCGTTGAGATTTATAAAAACTTATTTTACCTTAATTCAGCAATGTCTATTTCAATTTGAATGCTTGCCCAAGATCTGATGTGTGTTTGTCTTTTTTTGCAGCATGCCAGAGCTGCAGAAACTGCAGCAGCTGAAGGATGAAACCGGCGAGCTGTCATCTTCTGATGAGAAACGTTACCGAGCTCTCAAACGAACCGCTGAGAGAGAGCTGCTCATGGTACCTCTCTGACTTCGCTTTAAAACACTGATAGACACCAAAAGCTAGAATTACTTCAAGCTTTTCTAGAGCATTTTCCGCATGTTTATTTCTATAAATGCTGCAGGCGGTGGAGCACAATAATTCTTAAGCCGTTTTCTTTGACAAAGGAAATGGGGCATGTTTTTCTTTTGTGTGTGTGGTGCCTTTCTCCCCTGCAATTAGCACACGCACACACAATGTACTATTTAAAAAAAGGCTGAATTTTTGTCTTTGTACAAATGATCCCTCAGCCCACCCGTGACAGAGGCCTTGTTCTCTCTCTGTTTCTCAGAACGCAGATGTGATCTGCTGCACATGTGTGGGAGCGGGTGACCCTCGCCTGGCTAAGATGCAGTTCCGCTCCATCCTTATTGACGAGAGCACACAGGCCACGGAGCCCGAGTGCATGGTGCCAGTGGTGCTCGGGGCCAAACAGGTATGTGACAGACACATTTTCACACTCTGTATTGTCAGCACACAGACTTTACATGATCCTAATATAACGTATTTTCTGGAAAACGGGTCACTTGAATGTTTAAATGTTTTATTTATGCATTCAGAAGTAATGTAAATTACTGATAGCAAATTGTGTATTGCAAATATTATGTATTATTATTATTACAGCTGTTAATTTAGCACATTAACTTAATTCATTAGTTATGAAAAAACAATTCAGTTAACGCACAGAAAACTCCCAAACCTGTAGGTTGCTTTACATTTCATAGAGTCGACTGTTGACAAAAACTATTCTGGAAAAGAGCTCCATAAATGCAGTTATGCCCTAAAATTCAAGAGATTGGGTCAAAAATGAGTTTCTGTCTCATTTATATCACATAATAAGTGATAAAACACGAGCAGTGAGAGCAATATGACACAAGTGCCGTCTTTGTCCTGAATATAATGAGTTCAAATATTGACAACTTAAAAACAAATATTAATGACAAAAACCAACAACAAAATCAAAACTTAAACTACAATTAAAACGGAAAAAGAAAACTAGTTCAGAATTTTGATTAAAACTATAATAGCTCTATCAATGAAATGTTAAATTGTTTGAAATAGACAGACATGTGACAGGTGATCATTATGAAAATATTCACTATAAACCAAGCCTGAAAGAATTTAAGTTGAAAATGAATTGCCATAATATAGGTGATGTGTATTAATGAACTTGACATTCATGAATTTATGGATTAAAGTTAAAAGTGAGGAGATAAAAACAGGAGCCAATGAGAGAAAAAGTTTTTTACTCAACCTTATGTTGACTTACATTGACTAATATTTTCTCCTTTACCACATTAAAGGAAGTGATTATAGAGATTAACTAAAGTAGGAACATTACATTTTGTATGCACTCTTCTATATGATTGTAAATGTTCTGTTTAGTGACTGTACGGTTGTCTCTGTTTGACAGCTGATTCTAGTGGGCGATCACTGTCAGCTGGGTCCTGTGGTCATGTGCAAGAAGGCAGCTAAAGCAGGTCTGTCTCAGTCTCTGTTTGAGAGGCTGGTGGTCCTGGGTATCAGACCCATCCGTCTGCAGGTGCAGTACCGCATGCACCCGGCCCTCAGCGCCTTCCCATCAAACATCTTCTACGAGGGCTCGCTGCAGAACGGGGTCACCGCTGGTACGCCCATCTCTACTATGCGTGTAGTTGATTTTGCAATTGCGTTCAGTATAGATAGCCACATGATGTTCATGATGATGATGTTTTGTTCTGTTTTGTTCTCCAGCTGATCGCATCAAGAAAGGCTTTGACTTCCAGTGGCCTCAGCCCGATAAGCCCATGTTTTTCTATGTAACTCAGGGGCAGGAGGAGATTGCAAGCTCTGGCACCTCCTATCTCAATAGGTATATTTGAACATTATTTCCCACTCTCAACACAAATATCTGATGCACATTATACAAGGAATACTTTCTCAAAACAACAAGACTCAGTCTGATAGGTTGGCTTTGAAATCTACAGTATAAAGTCAGTTTCAGGAAAACTTCTCCAGCTTCAGATCCAGCAAAAGATCCAGCTTCAGGATCAGGGCCTGAGTAGTGTTTAAAAAAACAAAAACTGCAGTATTCTTGTACATAAAGTGTTTATTTGCAAAAAAACGTATTTAATTTTTAGACGTTTTTGTTTTATACCTTCAAAAAAAAAAAACTAATCTGATTGAGGTGAATTGAAATGCACAACGAATGAACCCTTCATATATCTTTGGTTGTATCGGGTTTTCGATTTATGCCTCTCACATAAAAGGACCTGTTACCAGTTTTTTCATTCCTAACAAGTCATTTTCGAACAACAGTAAAGAACAGCATCACGTTACAGTAATTCTGCCTGAAATCAGACTCAAACATTAAAAACTCTTAATAGAACAAAAACAGTAAAAATCTTTTAATAGAAAAAAACTGATCAAGATTAATATCTCTCAACAAAGCAAAACAGACCAAAATCTCTTAATTTCCTACGTCTCTAGCCATGACTGCTAGACAGCATTGTAAATGATAATATAGCTAAGTCTAGATCTGGAGGACGACTTAAAATAGTTGTTTATATCATCATATTAGCCAGACCAAAAACTTGCTCTATGGTAAAGCACTGGTTATGTAAGACGACTTACTTACCAGGATTAGATGACGCTCATTCAAAGGGCCGATCTGATCCAATTCTCTCTCTGTTCAGGACTGAGGCTGCTAATGTGGAGAAGATCACAACCCGTCTGCTGAAGGCTGGAGCCAAACCCGACCAGATCGGCATCATTACCCCATACGAGGGCCAGCGCTCGTACCTGGTGCAGTACATGCAGTTCAGCGGCTCGCTGCACACCAAACTATACCAGGTGAAGAGTGCAAACAACATCCCTGCAGACTCCAGACACTCGCTGGGGCAATTTAGGGTGTCAAGAAAAGCTCTTTTAATGGCTGTTTGTCATGGTGTCAGTGGTGTATTGATGCCTCTGTGTGTCTACAGGAGGTGGAGATCGCCAGTGTGGATGCGTTCCAGGGCAGAGAGAAGGACTTCATCATCCTGTCTTGTGTCAGAGCTAACGAGCACCAGGGCATCGGCTTCCTGAACGACCCACGACGTCTCAATGTGGCGCTAACTAGAGCCAGGTAACTATAGCAGGCTTGGAGTAAGGTGTAAGGTGCTTGTTTACTGTCAGTGTCAATCAGGTGTCTGTGCATGGCAGAGATGCAGTTAGACCAACATGTTTAAAGTGGAATTTACTTTTATTAAAAAATCTGGCTATTTTTGCATGTCTCAGTTTTATTTAGTACTCGCTCTGAAGCACCCATAGCGTCTCACTATATGAGGAATATGTTGTGAAATTAACATGCTTCATCTTGCCATGAATAATAGCCACTATTGCTGACATGTCATTGACTCACTATACAAAATGTTATGGATATGCATTGTAAATGACATGCACACACAAAACAACGGATTAACCGTATGTTTTCCTTGAAGTAAACTGTGCGAGTCAATAACAGATGTAGGTGGATAGCTCTAGTCTCAATGCTCAAATGTTGGTGTATGTGCACAGATACGGCGTGATCATTGTGGGCAATCCGAAGGCTCTGTCCAAGCAGCCTCTGTGGAACCACCTGCTCAACTACTACAAGGAGCAGAAGGTTCTGGTGGAAGGACCTCTGAACAACCTGAGAGAGAGCCTCATGCAGTTCAGCAAACCACGCAAGCTGGTCAACACCATCAACCCTGTGAGTAACACGCACAAATCAGGGTTACTTCTGGCTCTTTTCATGCTTTTACATGCAAACTGGTTCATTCCCATACGCTCCATTAGTGCTTGTACGCATCTATAAAATTACATTGACCGTCCGGGTAACAAGGAAGTTTCAAATAAGGTAAAGAAATTGCATACAATCACAAAATTCTTCTGCTAATAGTGGAAACGTGTGTTTCAGGGAGCCCGTTTCATGAGCACCGCCATGTATGATGCAAGAGAGGCCATGATTCCTGGATCTGTGTATGATCGCAGCAGCACCGGTGAGAAAACAATGCCATACCACCTCTCACATGCATTAGTTCTCATTTAGTAAGTAGCTTATTTGGTGCTTTTCTTGTTGATCAACTCCATCACACTAATTTATTGGTTGGTTTAAACATCAACCAAAAGAATCTAGTTATTCTGTTAATGTTAACCAAAACTGAAAGCATAAAGTCATTGAAATTAAATATGAAAAAAGTAAACTTGTAAGCTTAGTATTTAAAACCAAAATGACTGTGAAGCATATTTTATTGGATTGCACTTTTTAGTGTAAATAGACATGGCTTTAAAACCAACACACTAGTGCACCGATGCGTTCACAAACACACTCACGATTCATTTGAACAATCAGTTCCTCATGTGACAGTCACAGAAGCAAGTATCTAAGCAACAGCGAGAGGATTTATTGGCCTAATTATACCCAATCATTTCAGAATTGTTACAAATTGTAGCAAATATTTAAAGAAAGTATAATAATTTTCATAATTACTACAGTAATCTCAAAAAATACACCATGAAATACAATCAGTTGAAAATTGATTAGATTTGGTTAGACTTGCTTCAGTGACCGTGACGTGATGAACTGATTGAAAATGAATTCTGAGTGTGTTGTTTATAAAGCCATGTTTTTCACTATATTCCAGTGCCTTGGATTTATACGTATTTTTCAAGGCAATGGTTTTATTCAGAGGTGTTTAACTGATTTCAGAAATGTATCACCTGAATGTATTATAGAATTTTTGTCTAATGTATATCTAAAATGTCAGTTTATAACCTTTTGTTTTTTGTATGCCTTGTGTAATTTTATTTAGAGATCACCATGAAAATAGCCTTGATGATGGCATGGCGTTAAAAAGTTAAAAAAATGTAATCTTTAAATTGAAAGATAAAGGAGAAAGCAAGAAATATTGTCTAAAAAATTATATAATTGTATTTTAAGTAAAAATATTAATGCAAATATAAAAAATACAAATATCATCAAATTGTATATTGTATTTAGTGTATCAGTGATAATAAAATAACACTGTTGTTTAATGATGAGCCTGCTTTACTTGTGGAAAAAACATGTATGTAATTTGGCACTGCTTGTCTGTCTTTACAGGGCGTCCGTCTAATATGTACTTCCAGACCCATGACCAGGTTGGCATGATCGGGACTGGGCCGAACCCGATGGGGTCCATGAACATCCCCATCCCCTTCAATCTAGTCATGCCTCCCATGCCTCCGCCTGGGTACCTGGGCCAGGTGAACGGACCTGCTGCTGGTGAGAGAAGACTCCTGAGCACTAAACTTTGTATTGGCTTTTTAATAATATTAGTTACTAGGGCTTGGCAGTTTCAATATTTTCTATATATGGTATATATCTCAGTATTTAGTTTTTTTTGTGTGTTTCTGAAAAAAATCAGTGTTTGATAAATATATTTTGCACACTGCTCAGTGTTGTCCAGCGAAACAATTCATATTAAACGCTCTGAAAACTAATAAAGTGAACAAGGTAAGCCTATATATTATGTGCAATCACATTTCAGTCTAACATTGCAATCTTAAAAAAAAATATATATATAATGCCTTTAAAGAGTGACAGGAGCTGAAGCAGAACTGAATCAGGAATATGATATGAATCGGCTCTCTGTCTGTTTACAGGTCGTGGTGCTCCTAAAGGTAAGACCGGGGGTCGTGGAGGTCGTCAGAGGAACCGTGGCACTGGGAATCACGGCAGCGGGCAAGCCAACATGCCCAACAGCCAGGCCAGTCAGGACCTGGTGTCCCAGCCCTTCTCTCAGGGTCCACTGACCCAGGGCTACATCACCATGAGCCAGCCGTCACAGATGAGCCAGCCTGGACTGTCCCAGCCTGAGCTCTCACAGGTACATGCTCACTCTTTTATATGTGAGGGATAAGCCCCTGGAGTCTGTGGTAAAGTCACCTTGTTTTGTTACTTCTCTAATCGTTTTTGTCTTCTATGTAAAAACAGGACAGCTACCTGGGTGATGAGTTCAAATCCCAGATGGACGTGGCGCTTTCCCAGGATTCCACCTACCAGGGCGAACGGGCATATCAACATGGAGGAGTGACTGGACTCTCACAGTACTAGAGTGTAAGACAATACACACATGTTAGAAGACCACACGTACAGATTTATAAAAGCATTTTTAAAGAAATTTCTCCTAAAGTAACAGTAAAGACAATATTACCAAAGATTGCTGTTTCAACCAAAGAATCATCAAAGAGTCCTGATAAATGAAATGTCAAGCAGAAAGACTGATAATGAGGAATGCTTCTTAAGATGAAAATCAGCGTATTAGAATAATTTCTGAAGGATCATGTGACACTGAAGACTCTAATGATGCTGAAAATTAAATTAAATATTTTACAATGTATTCAAATTCCAAGTTATTTTTTAATTGTAAAAATAATTCATGATGTTAGTTTTTTTTTTTTTTTTGTAACTGTACTGTACGTGAATGTACTCATTAATTAGTGGAATTAATGCCTATATAGATATTTCTATTCTGTATGCACACACAAATCACTAAAACTTCACAAATAAAAATGAATAAATACTAAATAAGCATTAAATGTAATACAAATAAAATTCTTCAAATTATATGAAAATTAATATATTAAAACAATAACAACAATTAAAGAAAACCATGAAATTAAGTTAAATAATTGAATTCTATTAACAAAATGAAGGAACTAACATTTAAACTATTAAGTTATTCAATCAATAAGAAATTAAAACTATAATAACATTGTTAAAAAAAGTTATAATCTTTGCCCTTCTTGTAACTGTGTAACCCATTAATTGTTTAAAGTAACATCCTTGTGTTTTTATTCCATTTTATTCTAGATGTTTATGAATGTTCAAATTCTTTCTGTGTCTGCAGGTTGTTGGAACAGGAGCTAGGCCTGTGCTGAGCTTAGTTCATGAGCATTTTAAATATGGGTAAATAAAAAAAAAGAACAAACATGGATGCCCGTTTACCACTGTTACAACTGAAGCACCATGGTGTGAGAGCAACAGGAGAGAATCAAACCAATCACAGGAGGGAGTAAAGCTGGACAGGACGAAAGAGAACGTGTGAGTGGCGGACTACATCCACCATTCGTTGAGGATGGGGAGGAGAGGGGAGACGCAGTGTTAGGAGGAGACCAAACACGAGATCTTCGATCTGCAACTCCGCAACGTGGAGGAGGCTCCTGGAGCGCAGGGGCCCTTCCCGGCCTCCTCTCTCTCTCACCTGGCTGCCGACGTCAGCCTCAGGCCTTGCCCTGCCAACAGAGACGGAGCCAAGATGAAGTTCTCTTAAAACTACCTGCAAAAACCATGCTTGCTCTGTCGTCTCCACGAGCTGAGAGAGGGGGTGACGTATTTAAAAGTAATTATAAACGCTTTTCAAGCAGCTGATTTTCCGGGAAACTAGAGTTCCCCTCAAAGTTGACATCTGACATTCAGGTTCTACCACCGCACATCTTTGAGCGAACTGCAGCGAAAGAGTTCTGGCGTTTTGTTTCGGAGTGCCTCTTGTCTCCGACCCGAGGTGCTAGGACACTCTGAAGGACGATTCAACTTTGAGGAAGGTTTTCCGCCTGAAGTCTGGGAGGGTAGAGCGGAGGGAGGGCCCGTCACATCTCGTCCGCTCTCCGCTAGGTGATTTGGGGTAGAAATGGCTTTGGGATGTTTCTTTTTTTTTTTTTTGCCTTTTAAATGTGTTCTGTCCCTCGCCAAGGGAGCAACAGATCTATCCTTTCTTATTTTCCTCCTCGTTTTAAAATGGTTTTTGTTCAACTAGAATAAAAGCAGTGGAAGTAGAACCGCTCGATTTAGCTTTGCTTGATTTAGATGTGACTTCAAAAGCGGGACGCGTGGGTCAATATCAGGTGAAACTCTGGGTCTGGTCCATTTGATGTGTAAATCAAAGCAAACTCCACCCACTGTCCAATCATCTGAATCGGAGACAAGCGTGTCAATCGCGGTAAGCCCCTCCCACTGCTGCTCTGTCCAATCGGGTGAAACTTGCGGTTCGATTTGATGCGAGGCGAACGTGTCAGTCGCAGTAAACCCCTCCCACTGCTATTCTGTCCAATCAGGACGCAGTCATGTTCTCGCTTTAGTTGTGCCTCAGAGAAAGCGGAAGGAGATCGACGCACCTATGTGAAGCACAGACAGGTGAGATTCTCGCTGTTTTTGTGTCTTGACTGTAAGAGGCTCGTCTTGCGCTCTTATGTCGTGATGATGATGATGATGATGTCAGTGAGAGCGGGCGGTTTCACGCCGCTGCAAGGTGTGTGTGTGTGTGTGTGTGTGTGTGTGTGTGCGCCCTCCTTCATTATTGTTTGTGTTGTGATAGATTGTAGTTTTGATTTTTCCCCTCATACTAGTTGCTTTTCCCCCTCTTCTTAGTAGCTCAATATTATTTGTACGCGAACTGACGTGAAGTTCTCGTAACCTCTCTCAGTGTGGAAATTGCTTGAGTTTATTTGGTTTTGACGGACCCATTCAGAGTTTTACGGCAGCTTTTAACAACCGACCGATGCCAGTCGCCTCAACTTTGTACTTTTACTTTGGAGTGTTTATACCTTGCTGTTACTCCACACTCGCGGCCCTTTTGACTGTTTAATATTACCCACCACTCGCATTTTATAGCATCGAGCACAAATTCGTTTTAAGTTCACATCCTTCGCTTTCTCTTCTTTCTCTTTGTTTTCTTTGCCCACAAGACAATCATGATTTGTTCATAACTCGAAGTCGCCGAAACTTTTCAAGTTAACCTCTCGTTTTAGAATTAGCTCATCCTCTGAAATTCCTGAATGCAGTTTAGTTTTCACATTTCATACTTCAGCTGTAAATATCAGTGCTCAGATTTGATATGACGTCAGCCAAACTGTTGCCAATGACAATGAGACACCCAGGCCAAGGTGATCCACAGCGATGCATTCTGGTTCTTATCAAGTACGAAGAGGTTCTGCTGCGAAAACTGCATCAAATTTGACTGAAATGTACAAAACATTTATATGCTTTAACTTGCAATGAAGAGGAACATTGGAGGGACATCAGGATATGAAGTATAATTCAGGATTTTGTTTTGTGGAAAAAGTTTTCACCCCCACAATATGTACTTCTTGTAATGTTATGAATAAATGTTGCTTTCTTTCACCCAATGCAGTTCTCAGTTCTTCATCGCCTTGTGTATGATCTATAATACAGCTGAAATAGAGCTTTTGTCTTTTCTTTACACATTTTTGGGTATGTAAATGGAAGCTTGTTTTCCACCACAGAATAAAAAGTAGTCGTAATAGCAGACAAAAATCAGAATTGCAAGAAAAAAAGAATTAAGTGATTTCTTTCAAGATTTTTTTTTTTCGCTTGCAAGTTTGTGTTGTGCATTTCTGAGTTCATTCCAAAAAAATAAATAAATAAAATCTGCCATGAAATAACAAAAGTGGTAAATGTCACTTGTTTGTCAGTTCAGTCTTTTTCTTGCAGTTCCGAGTACTTTTGCTTTTTTTTGTTTTTTTCTTCAGAATTGCAAGAAAAAGTGGATTGTGCAATTAAAAAGTCATAGTTAATTGATTTTTCATCCTGTTCCAGAAACAAGCTTCCATTGTGTTTGTAAGCTGTTGTGTGCTAGATTACAATAAGGCAGCACACTTCATGAAGTGAAAATGACGAAAGGCTTTGGCTCCGTCCAAATTGCATGCAAAAGTCTGCTCAGGTTTGAGACACTTGTTAATGATGTGTAATTAGCCTTAATAAAGAAGGAATGTTAAATCGTAGAATTACAGTAAGAATGCGTTTTCAATCATTTGATTTAATTGTAGAATCTCCCTTCTGCATTGTGTCATCCTTTGTAGTGATAGCAGCTCTGATCACTCATAAAACCTCCTGTGCTGTATACTCATTTAGCTTTTTTCCTTAGTTCCCAAAAGGTCAGACTTAATTACTGGACTTTGAAAATGAATTTGACTTCTCTGGCATGCTCTTAATCTGTATTACTTGCTGTTACACTTAAAAAAAGGTAAAAGGCTTATTTTAGATGTAAGCGTGTATGACTGACTTTTCACTGCAAATAATCTTAATATTAAGGTTTTTTTCTGAAAATACTTGGGTAAAAAAAAACACTCTATGTTATGAAACTGTTCAAATAACAACAATAACATTCTCAGTTAAAAAGGGACATAGATATATATTCACATTTAGAAAGTATTCAGACCTTTAATTTTTATGTTGCAGACTGACGTTACATTTGTTTCAATTCTTTCTTTTTGTCTAAATTTATTAAAAAGGTACAAACTGATAAATCACATTTCCATAAGCTCACACCCTTTTCAATAACACTTGAAATTGAGCTCAGGTGCCTCCCATTTCTCTCCAAGATTGCTGAGAGGTTTCTACACCTTGACTGGAGTCCACCAGTGGTAAATTAAATTAATTTAATTGGACATGATTTGGAAAGGAACACACCTCTCAAAGCTTATAAGGCCTCACAGCTGATAATGCATATCAGAGTGAATGTGTATTGATGTCAGTGTGGCCACAATCAATCCTCAGTGAAAACACATTCGGAATCTGCAAAAAAAAAAGTCCCTCAAACTCTGAGAAACGAGGAATCTATCTGTTCTTCACCTGCAGAGCAGCATCCCAATAGTGAAGTGTGCTGGTAGCATCCTCGTGTTGTGGGACTGTTTCAGCGGCAGACTGATGAATAGAGTAGAAGGAAAAGCTCAATGCACCAAAATGCTAAGCAAAACCTCACAGTGAATATCACACAGAAGTATGTGTGAATGTCCAAGAGTGGCCTATTAAACACCTCTGGAGAAGCTTGAAAATGGCTGTCCACGGGTCCTCATTTAACCAGTCCAAGCTTAAGATGATTAGCAAAGAAGAATGGCAGAAAATCTTCCAATCCAGGTGTGCAAAGCTTGTAGCATCATACTTAAGAAAGAGCAGAGGTACTTCATCTTGTACCTCACAATTGTATTCCTTAGAGAAAAATGGTATCTGTGAGGATTTCCGGTTAGGATTTAGACCGTATCATAGTACTGAGACTGCTCTGATTAGAGTTACTAATGACCTGCTTCTATCATCTGATCGTG